>JAMKCH010036311.1:0-17515 GCA_023653785.1 Ophioderma brevispina
CCAAGGGGTTTTCACTCCCGTTAGTGCCCAAGGAGGGGGGGGGGGATTTTTGTACGAAATTTATACCACATGTGAAGGATCATAAGACAACCCCAAATCAGCAATAAAAAATGAAATTGGTTATTTGGGCTGCAAATTAGGGGCAAAACATTGTTTTCAAAACACGCGAAAAATGGGCAAACAGACGGAAAATTCAAATGAGCCTTGCGCTTACATCAAACTTTTTGAAACTTATTTTATGTTGATATGTACTCTGGAAGACCCAAATTACATATATTTAACAAAAAACTTGCAGTTTTAGGAATCCTGTATTTTTAACGGGTGTTGCAAAATACACATCATTTTCCCATAGACTTTGTACAGTAACGGTTTAGCAATGTCCACAATTGTTTGTTTCAGCACATAAAGGGTTAATTATTTTTAATGTTACTATTAACTGACGTATGTGTGAACATATATCAGCAAAAAAAAATTGCTTTGGTTCTTTGATTTTTTAAAAATATTCTCAGCTGACTTTGTTAGGCCCTTGAAACTCGATTGTTAGTTTCTCGTCGCCCGCCCACCCGCGTTTTGATTTTTGGGCCGCGTTAGCGGCCGAAAATCTGAAAATAATTTATTATTTTGAAAAATTCTGTTCAAGCATCACCTTTTCAGTCGATATTGGAATTTTTGGAAGGAAAACTGTCTCTCCTTTGGCAAATTTGTTAGCTTCCAAGTCCAACCAAGGAGAGCTATAGATGTTGCTGGCACTAGCTCATCATTGATGTCTGACAGCGACACCCCGGATCCACCACCACCCCCAACCAGATCTGTGTGTGATGTGCTGATTTCCTCAGCTCAAACACTTTCGTGTAAATCTCACTTCCCAATGCCCAAATCATTCAACGGCTTTGTCTTTTTTATTTTATTAACATTTAAAAAATAACATACACATATTTGTGATATTTTACAAACTAAAACATGTGGCCCCACCAATTTGGTGTTAAAAGAGGTTCCACTGTACATGTAATTGGGCTAGCAAATTGGAAATGCGCAAATGAAACGAACAAAAGTGCATTAAGCTCTCGTAAAAAGGTTGAAATAATGAAATCCTGCAAATAATGAATAATAAAATAGTTCCCTCATTATGGGCTGAAAAAAATGTGACGAGAAACTCATAATTGAGTTTCAAGGGCCTTAACTAGTGCCCAAGGGGGGGGGGGTCCATGGGACCCTCACTATTCTATTAATGGCTTGGCCGATTTTAATTTTTTTGGTGTGAAAAGAAGCGCATTTAAAAGTCGGACAATTACAACAATTTCGGTGCAAAAATCCCACGCGTAAAGCGGCCAGCGTGAAAACAAATTTGGAGGGTCCCTAGGAACCCCCCCCCTTGGTCACTTAAGTGTTAAGTTTAATAATGATGGTAAATTGTACTATGGGTATGCATATCACTTGATGCATAGAAATTTCAACTAAGACATCATGTCTCTGAAGTACACTTTGGATCATTGAGACAAACATCTAAAACAAGTAATTCCCAGTGTTCTCTATGACAAATGGCACTGAAAAGCTAGTGCATCTAGTGAAACTCAGGTCAAGTGACTCTGACTAAGACAAAAAATGTTAATTAGTGGGCATATTTAATTCAATTATTTCCCAATTTTATTTCTTTTTGTCTTAGAAATTATCCCGTCAGTCACATGGAGTTAGCCTTGAAGCACCAGTAGACTTATCATAGTTATCTTTGTACAAATACTCTTTATATGCAGGTACCTCTAGTGATGAACACAATCTCAACACACCTGAAGGCATACATGCAATTGGTTGCCATCAGAAGTTAGCCAATCCAGTCACCATGACAACAACACAAAACTCTGTTTTGGCAGCTGCCCACCGCAAGGCACTGCTAGTCTCCGTTGGGGCCTTGTGTAGCGAGTTGGGTTTTGGCTCAGCTAAAGAATCTTGTATAGAAACTCTAACTGAAATTGTACAGAGCTGTAAGTATTGTAACAATTGTTTGTGTGGGTCCATTTACTTTAAAGAGACACAAGCACGTTTCCAGAATGAAGCGCCTCCATTTTTTTCGAACCCATTTTTTTGGTGCATATTTGGAATGCTTGCCAATGTATTAGATCACACCTGAAGTGAATAGGCCTAATATGACATTGTTATGTAATAAGATCATGACGATTAAAAATTTTCTGTGTCATGCACGACAGAAAATCAAAGCATGCTTTTCAGTGGGGACGATTACAATAGCAGGCAAGTTTAAAACATAGTTTTGGTTTTCTTTTTTACTTGTTTGTCCAATAAACCTTCGAAACATTCTTGGTAGGTGTTCTACAACCGATCAAGTTAAAATTGATAGAAATTCATATCCTAAAAAATCTCCTCCTGTCCACAAGTTCATGGAGTGTTTCTCAATTCTTGTCCCGAGTTTCACCCAATTTGCCAATAAGAACATCAAAGTTATGAATGTGTAAATTGGGGGAGAATTCAAGAAAGTAAAAAATTCATACTTGGTCAGAACCACCACTGGCCTAAGACTCATATGAGGTGTACACAGGCAGTGTTCGATTTAGAAAAGAAAAGTTACATGCACAACTTGGGATTTTCTCAGAAAATGGGCTGTATAACACTAAAATCTGCATGCACAGGCTGAATTTTACATGCACAGGCTGAATTTTACATGCACAGAGCAAATGTTACATGCATCTGTGCATGTAAAACCCCTCTAAATCGCAAACACTGTACACAGGTTGACCTCTAATGACCCCTGTGTGACCTTTGACCCATTTAGAATTCAGGGCTTGTACGGTCCTTGAAGGTCCTTGAAAGTCCTAGAATTTCCAAAAACCTTTTTCCAGACCTTGAAAACCCTGGAAATTCAAAAATGGTCCTTGAAGTCCTTGAAAATTGCCAGATTCAGGTGTGATGATTTTTTATTAAAATGAATTATTCATGGCCCAAACCAAAAAGTAAGGGAATTTTATTAATCATTTGCGAAATCAATGGCAATGTAATTTAAAGATATATTTATTTACCCTTTCATGTAATTACAGGTGTAAGATTAATGAAACGTGTCATATGCAAAAGATCATGGCCATTTTAGGTTTGTTTTTGTCTTAGTCGGGTATTGAGAGAGTTAATGTTCTCTTTAAAGTGAAAAACTAATTGCAACACATGCCTACTAAGTACGGATTTTGTAGTCCATACGGAAAATGAAGTGAAATTACGGATGTTTTCCGCAAAAAAAATATGGAAAATGGTCGCGTCACAAAAATAAAATAAAGTGGTATTATAGTAAGAAAAATAAATACCCCAGAAAAATAAAGTCAAGGAAAGAGGGCAATATCTTTTCAAAACAAAAAAAAGAACATAGATTGAATATGTTCAATTTATAAGTCTGTTTAAATGCGTTCCGTCATCGTTTTCTCCCGACTTCGGAAGGTTTACCCACATTTAATATATTGATAAACATTTAACTTGCTGTATGCTTAAATGTATTCTGAAGGTTATGTTAGTCTACTATTCAACTGCGGAGGTGCAAAGGGGTATATGATAGACTACAAACATGTTTTTTAGTGGTTTTGTTTTCAAGTTAAGAACCTCTGAAAGTTTTAGACTCATTTTCATGCACTTTATAAAAAAAATACTCCATAGGCCTGTAGTTCTACTGACAGTCCTTGAATAGGGCGTCAGATGGCGGAGCTCGTCCAGTTTTTTTAAAAGTTGTATTTAAAGAGCTCTATCTAATGAGCAGTTCATATGTATATAGGTAGCTCAGTTTTCAGTTATGAGCCTTAATAAAGTTTAGACTTTAAGTTCATTTTTAATGGACTCAAAGCTAAACCAATATTTTCCTTATGGACTGTGTTTCATATGAAAGTTCCTTAAAGGGGGAACTGACTGATTGTGGAACTCCATCCCTATTTTTTCAGGAAGCAGTAATTTAAAGAGCTCTGTCATGATGCAGTTGTATATAGGTGGCTCCGTTTTCAAAGCTATGATCCTTTTGACCTTTCTTTTTCATATAATTCCATATGGACTTACAGGACATTCCTTAAATGGGGCTGTCAGACGGCGGTGTTTACCACATAACTATAAACATTTACATTTTTGAATGGGGTAACATGTAGTTCAATGACGCTACCATTTTCTTTATCTTTTTTGTGTGAAAACGTCCGTCCATATCTTGCATCATTTTCGTACGGATACAGAAATCCGTACACATTAGTAAAGCATATGTCCTTGAAATTAGCTCATTTAGATCCTTGACAGGTCCTTGGAAAATTCCTTTAATTTTGGAAGGAGCTGGATGTACGAACCCTGAGAATTTGATAAACACTTGGTTTCTGCCAATAAGTTGCTACATCAGCAAACTTGATCAAAAGACAGTGGTCCAGACTAGTATGGGTTACACAGGTTTGAAGCTTAATGATTCCTATGTGACCTTGACCCCATTTGAAGATATCTGTTTTTTTATCTTGTCCTTCTAACACTATTTCCCTGCAACTATGGTGAGAGAGTATTTTTTTTAAATTTTGTAGATGCATTTCAAAAATGGGCATAATTTACAGTAGACCCATCCCACCACCTTTGTATCATAGCCTTTCTGTTAACAGAGTAGACGGGAAAGGCATAATGGAATTATGTCTGAAAATGGTAAAGACTTTCCAAGTTCACCTTTTGGGCTTAATTTTTCTCTAGTGGTGGATAAGGAAGGTTTTAATTTCCATAGATCAGTAGTATAGAAACAATAACAGATTTTCATTTTTTTAAAAATTGGGGTTAATGCTTTTTCTGCTTCCTCAGACTTCTAGCCACGATAACAATATTCCCAAGTGCACTAATTCACGTAGAACAACAAAAACTGTTTCTAAAAGCTTGGCTAGTTAACTTTATAAGAAAAAAAGTATTAATATTTGCATGAAAATGTACTTTGAAAATTCATGAATGTGAAGCCCTTATTTCGATTTACCCCACTAACATGTATGTGTTTGGCTGTGATTGTTTTTCACATTAACAGATTTGAACTTTGTGGTGCTTATTCTCAGGAGTTCAGAACTGTACAAGCAGACAAACTGTTCAGAACTGTACATAAATACAGTACCAGGGGTAGCCTACACAACTTTACTCTGCCAAGAACTTATGGCCAAGCTAGAAATTCTTTCTTTTATACTGGTATCCAACAATGGAACTGCTTACCAAATGTTATCAAGCAGAATGAATTTTTTTCTCAATTCAAAATGGCATTGGCAGTTAAAAAACATCTGAGAGAACAAGCCTTGGTGGATGAATTGTAATCAGGTGTTATTAAATTTAAATTTAATATCATTGTCTCTTTTTTGGTTGCCTTCAGGTATCACATGTGCAATATATTTGTAATTTAAACTTTTTAATTGTTGATGTTGCTTGTATTTGTAAGTTTTTTTTCTTGCCGGCTTGTCTCATTTGTGTTTTCACTTGAGGGCCCCAGTGGAAATAAGCCTCCTTATAAGAGGCCTTTGGGCTACCCTTTGTACTCAATGGTTTATATAATCTATATCTCAAGAAGTGTCGTATTTGATCTGGTAATTTAGTTGTGCAATATTTCTATCATCCTTATTCTTACATTTACTGTTTTAACATTGTATGTGCTGATTTTATGTATTTTTATCTGTGAGTACTGAATAAATATGAAATGAGCATGTGAATTACCTCATTTCATACCATTATTTATACAGACATCACAGAGCTTGGACGCAGTGCCAGGGCATATTGCGAGGTCTCTGGTCGTACTGTTCCTATGGTAACAGAATGTGTATATGGCAGTCGTCGAAATGGGAATGGATTATCTGTGTCGGGGAAACTCAGGCTTATGCTAAACGAGTGACCAAGATCACGCATTCACACCGTCCGTTAAGTATACTCTAATATATACAGTTTTTTTTAATCCGGCAAAATTCACCCAACAGATGAGCGGAGGCCACATTGAACCCCAAGTTTTCCCAATTCCAAAATGGACCTTGACCATGTGGGACACAACTTTTTCATTTTCAGTAGAATTAAATACATATTCAGCTCTCATCCATATGATGTGAAGGGTCATAAATATGGCGGATACTGTCGTTGGGGTCCACGATCATATATGTGGGAAGGAAGAAAATTTACTTTTCCCATCAGATTTAAACTAGCCGACAAGGTTAAATAGCTCCGTTAAGCTTTGCCAACAAGGTTCAATTGTATGAAGGAGGACAAGGGCTTCGAGTTATGAGGGAAATTACGGGTAAAATAACAAGGTGAAGACAAATTTTTGGAAACTTGTGAACACATCGCTTTTCGTCAAGTTTTGACTCGAACAACACTACAAAAATGAGTCCTTTTTTTCTCGCCTGAACTTTGTTCGGCAGAGACTTATTTAATCCCTTTTCTGTCTGTCTGTCTGTCTGTCTGTCCATCTGTTGTCTGGTCTGTCTGTCTGTCTGTCTGGTCTGTTTGTCTGTCATGCTGTAGGGTGTGCATGCGTCAGTGTTCATGGGATTGTGTACGATACTGGGTTATGAAGGGCTATGATGATGTAAATTGGTGGAAAGAGCTGGTCCACGAAGTTCTCGACCTGATTAGATTTTGGGCGTCAAATATGCTAATTAAGTATCTAATTTGCAAATTAACGGAAAAATTTTCCCGCAAGGCGTGGTACAAGTTTCTGGAGTTCGTAAGGGTATTGATGTAACTTGTGGAAGGGAGCGGGGATGGAGAGTTCTCGAACTGATTAGATGTCGGCGTATTCGGGCCAAATTAAGTATGCAAATGAGCTAATTAAATGCAAATGAGCTAATTAATATGCAAAAATCAGGCGTAATTGCTAGAATTTTGAAACGGTACATGTCTCCGGAAAATCCTTCACTGCATGAAAGCCTTTAATGGTGGCGCATCTTTTTTGCAATTGAAAGTGTGTGATACATGCGGCTTAGGTATGCAAATGAGCTAATTAATATGAATAATTACGTAATCGAAACCGTACATCGCGATAGGCCAAAGTCCTTTCGCGCATGCAAAGGAATCTTACTATGCCATGCATCTATTGGGTTTGAATCATAAATTGGGTCAAAGTGCATGTGGGCCGATTGTTAAGGGGAATTTTTTGATACAATGATCTAATTAAATATGCATTAATTGCTGTATCACTGAATGTGTATATTGGATATTGCAAAAAATTCAGTTCGCTAATGCAGCATTCTATGCTTGTACATTTTTGTATGAATCACAATGCGGTCAAAGTGCAAATGGGTCAATTAAAGGGGCATGCTTGAATGCAATGATCTATTCAATAGCGTTTAATTGCTTGTATCGCTAACTGGTAACATTGGATATGCAAAATTCATTCGCTACATGAGACTTCTATAGGAGTCAACTTTTGTGTGAATCATAATGGTGTCAAAATGCCTGTGGGCCACTTAAAAGGGGCATTCTGATTATTTGAAAATTGCAAATAAGCTAAATGCTTGCGTCCATTTAACAAATTTTCTCAGGTGTGTCAATGGTCAGGGTGAAATACTTACACCTTCAAAAAGGAAATTTGATTCAGGGAGTTTACCGTGCAATAAATAGGTCAGCATGTGTGTTTATTGGAAGGCTATGGCTTTGTATGATTTGGTGGTGTTACACAAAACAGGTGTACAAAACAAAGAACTTTCAAAAGGGGGGGGAGAGGGGGAGTACACCACACCAAAGGTATTAACATCAATAGGCTAGATCAGTGCCCATTGTTTAATTGAATAGTTTTTAGTTCTGGTCAGTCTTTGGGTTGCCAGTCTATTGTTTACATTCTGGAAAATGTGAGAAATACGCAAAATTGTGCATTCTAGGCTTCGGACCCGAGGGACTCAAATTCATGCTGTGGTCACATGTTTTTTTCAAATAGTGTTGGCCAAATTGAATACACTTTTCATCTTTTCTAAATTTAGTGATTTAAGGGATTTTGACATGACTGCTCATGGATAAATATCCTCTACAATGGAAACAAATGTTGTGACCCCGGGGGTGGGGGCTCAAATGAAAAGAGCACGAAATAAAAGAATACTATAAATGCCAAACACGGGGGGGCTACTCCTAACCATCTCTTGGTTATGATTATGTTGGGGACATTCAGATTAATATCTCCAAACGGAAGAATGTTGTGGAACCTTATGTTGGTATCAAAGGAAAGAGTGAGGAAGTATAGAATACTATAAATGCAAACCGGGGGGTGCTACTCTCAAACGTCTCTTACTTGTGCTCATGTGGGGGAAATTTCAAGATTACTATTCCAAAACTGGAAGATGTTATGACCTCTTGGTGATTATCAAATGTGAAAGAGTGAGATGTATAGAATACTATAAATGCAAACCGGGGGTTGCTGCTACTCCTCAACGTCTCTTACTTGTGCTCATCTGGGGGATTTCAAGATTACTCTCTCCACAACGGAAAATGTGTTGACCCCTAGGGTGGTGGGTGTCATGAACGAAGGAGAGGTATAGAATACTATCAAAATGGCAAACCCGGGGGGTGCTAGTCCTAAACGTCTCTTACTTACGCTCATATGTGGGGGACTTTTCAAGACTAATATCTCCACAATGGAAAATGTTTTGTGACCCCTGGGGTGGTGTCAAATGATTAAGGAGCAGGAAGTAAAGAATAAATGCAAAACCAGGGGTGATATCTCAACATATCTGAACTTATGCCGGGGGGGGGGGGCGGTTCAACTTGCAAGATTAATATCTTCACAATGAAAAATGTTGTGACCCCTAGGGTGGTCGTGGTGTCAATATTGAAAATAGGCTGCGGAAGTAAAACTAGTTAGAAATTGGAGGAGTTTATCTGCTTGAAACAACTTTTGGGGAGACACCTGGCTCGCACAGTTGAACTCTGGTGTGCTGCTTTTTGTCTTCAGTAAGCGCGAAAAGAGAGGCAAGACTTGTGGGTTCGAGAACCGCCTTGTTTATCGTACTAACATGTTTCAACGTAGGTATAAATCCGGTACTAGACAAAACAAGGTAAATTGTGGGAAGGATCGGCAGGGCTTTGGAATATGAGGGAAATTATGGGGTAAAACTGAAAACACGGTTAAAGAAATGGCTTGCCATTGCGAGAAATCATGGAACCAACTTCCGAGAAAAGGGAGCGCCATCGCTGCTCTGATTGGATAAAATAACAAAGTCTGAAAATCTTTACGGGGGAGTAGAGACGCCTATCGAAACCTGATGGCAAAGCATTAAACCCTATAATATGACCATGAACACCCAAAGACAGGATCGCCATAAATATGGACATTTCAACAACAAGCAGTTGCTGACTACACATATCTCCATATAAACCAAGAGAGGCAACGCCCATAGTTTTGAATAGGCCAGCAGCGTATCCGATTTCTCGAACACCTCTTGATCATCCTTGTTGTTGCGCAACCAGCCTCGCGTCGTCACTGTGCTGCACAAGCACGTGCACCTACAAATCTGTGCGTCATGCTTCATTATCAGTGGTTAGTCTGGTGTTCGGCCCAAAGAACCTTGCATGTGACCCGTCGCAAGAGTCCACACAAAATATTTGATGGTTTCTAGGCAGATTGACCTACTGAATCTAACTCTGGATGATGCCACTTTGGCATCCTTGAGCATTTTGAGATGGGTAGGGGGTAAATTAACAGGGTAAAATTTGTAAATGCTCATAATGGTTTAAAAGGTGTATAGTCATGTCCATCCTGGTCCTATGATTAAAAAAAGGTATAGTTTGCTATATCTAAGGACATTTACTTTTAACATCAGTCTAAAATGGTTCAGGTCACCTGGGGTAAACAATTTAGAATGCACTATTCTTTTCAAAATGGGCTCAACTTCTTCATTCTGTTTGATAGTAATGTCACATATAGTTACACCTTTGGTGGACATTTTTGGTATAAAGAAGGGGAAATAAGGGAGACGGTCCACAGGGTCTATGGGGGTTAATCATTTTAGTCTATGTTAGATACCTTAGCAAATGATTGACATGAGGTAAATGTTTAGTTTCTGTTTTAATATTCCCATACGAACAAATGAACCCAATTTGAAACAAATCGGATCGTTGAAAATATTTAATCCATGATGACCTGAACAAATTTTGTCTGTAGTGTAACCAAAAGGTTTGCAGTATATGCAAACTATACCTTTTTTTAAACCTTAGGACAAGATAAACACTCCTATTAATATTTCAAATCCACATGAAACATTTACAAATTTTAACCCCTGTTAATTACCCCCTCCCCTATCTCACATGCTCAATGATGCAAAAGTGGCATCATCCAGATTTGAATCAGCAGGTCTAATGTGCCTAGAAACCATCAAAACAATTTTTTTTTTTTTTTTTTTGGGTGGTGGACGTTGCGAAAGTCATATGGTCCGAGCACCAGACTATGTTTCATTTGCCCCATGTCGTCTGATCGCCGATTTTTCCCTGCATAATTATCCAAAACCATCATGAAAGAACCATGCCTCTAAAAAATTCCTGCATTCTAATGCACAAAAAGTCTCCAATGGCCCCTGTAATTTTGGCTTGGAAAGAGATATTTGAATCGGTGATAGCATGTTTTTCACTCACACATGTAAATACTTGTGTGTTCCTCTACAAGCATAAGGATTTCCAAATATTATGATATGTAACCAAATATGATGGGTGCCCAAACCTATGATATGAAGTTGTGCTCATTATAATACTTTTGGGCACCTCGTGTGGTAATTCAATTACTGAGAATCTGCAGGTCTAATTTATAGAGGTCATTGATTTACTACCACTAAACCACATTGTATTCATCATTTTTGTACTGATTTGTATTTTTACAATGTACAGAGGACAGGACAAGACAGCCAGTTAACAACAGGACTCTGCAAGTAGGAGACAAAAAGAAGCATGCATCACACATACCAGAACATCTGCCTGCATTTCCTGACCCGCACACCTACATCAAAACTGCAGTAAGTTGGACTGCATTGTAATCCCAAATCCAGACAAGAAGAGCCCTTAAAAAGGACAATCTGCCCTAATAAATTTGGCTTCTGACATCAATGTTGTTGTTATATGGCCAAAATGTAGACATTTTCAGTGTGTTTGATACTAATTCAGATTGTGGCATGTGTAGAACTCTTCCCTAATAGTGTGTGTGACCCGGTCAACAACCTCGTCCCCTCACTTTATTTTTTTTTTGTTTAATCCAACAAAATGAGATTTTGGTATTGGATGAAAGTTCATAAATCATTACACTGAGCTGATTACCTTTACACCAGTGTTGACTGAAACATATGCATTTCCCTTTTGAGAAGTGGAATGCCCCAAAATACCTAAAATAACACCCCATAAAGAAGAATGGTCCAACCAGTGACCCCAGGTCACGCCTAGTTGACCTATGCTCTTTCTCAGTTCCGTTTTGGCAAACTACCTGAACGGACACATGTTACCGCGGCTCTGTCCTACTGCAGCCAAATTTGAGAGATTATTGTTACAGACGTGTCTGTCTTCTCAATTGGAATACTCCTATATATATACCACACCAATTACTGGATTTATATCTGGAATATATCAATTGGATTTATACTCTTCTTGGTCGGAAATATTAGCTGGGTTTTCGCCCGTCGGAGAGCTCAATTGTGTGTATCCTTTTATTACCGCTGTTGCGGTCACAGGATTTTTGTGCGGGAAAAAAGGTAAACAAAGGCAGCCTTGCCGCACGTGTTTGCTTTCTTTTGGGAGCCTTGCTGTGAGCTGTGAGCTGTTTTCTGTTCGTTGTATTTTCAATACTTTCACTAAAACAGTTTCCTATGGATAAGTGTGTCTCTTATTTTATATTTACTTATTGTGTATTTATAAAATCTGTGAAAACTGAGTTTAAAAATTTCTTTAACATGTGTGACTCAGTTACCACGTTGGTATCCTTGTCCCCGCATTTGCGTGGTCGCGAGACTTCCATGGTCCGCTTTGATTTTTCATTGCTTGTTTTCGTGTGGGACACGCGTAAGCCATCGGCTCGTTTCCTCCAACATGGCGGCGTTAATGCGCATGCTGCTCCGCTTCCATTCATTCGTGGATCCTTCCTTTGTGCATGAATCACAGGCCTGCTCCCGCAACTACGGTGTATGTCATTCTGTATCGGCCTCTCTGATGCTCATTGGGCCGCCATTGAGCACGGGTACTCTGCCTCAGCAGGCCACTGCAGGTGTCGACTATGCTCCCTGCTCCCGCGTGGCTAGCCTGGCTAGCCATGCGATGCCACCCCAGCACGTGCTGCATACCACGCCAGGCCTGTGGCTTGCTCCCGCAGGTGCACAGTACCTGCCGCAGCATACCCTCCGGGTTACGCCTGCGCCTCCGCGACATAGCCTACCTCCCAGCCCGGGCTGGACTGCTGGGATGGATCAGTCTGTATGACTTTCGACTGGGTGCTCCCCTTGCTTTCGACTGGGGCTCCCGCTTGGCTATGGCGACCCCGCGCCTCCCCGCTGGCTCTGTCGGGGCTGCGACCCAGCCACTATCGAGTGGTGCGGTCACGCCACTACTGCAGCAACTCATCACTCTCATGGGTGGCGATGTTGATGCGGTGGTACAGCCTGGTACAGGGCCTGGGCAGGGCGGTGGCACCCTTCCACTACCATCGGCTAGCATACCCGGGACCTGGGGGTCGCCCCTTGACTTCCTTGGCCTGTGCCCAGGTTTCCCAGCCCAAGCCGGATGGCTCGGTCCCCGCATAGGGGTTCGGGAGTAGAGTGGCTACACCCGACCCTTCCCCTCTCCCTGCTCAATCAGCTGTGCCGTCCTCTCAGGACTCTCCCGCCGCAGACTTCCGACGTTTCGAAAGCCAGCGCCGGAGATCTTAGGCTAAGAAGAAGAAGCAGTACTCCCGCTCCACTCTTCTGGCCGCTCCGCCAAGCAGGCGAAGCCGCCAGGCCCAGCAACTCAAGCAGCCTGCAGCACCAAGCAACTTCTACGTCTATGGACCCAGTATAATAGAAGAAAGAAATAAAAAAACACCAAAGGCAAGACCGGAGAACAGGCGACCCATCCTGAACTTGAAGCCGCTGAAACCAGTACATTCAAGCCTTGCAAGTTCAGGATGGAGACACTCGCGTCGATACTGCGCTGTCCTTTGAAGTGGAGCTGGGCGTCTTCTTTAGGCATAACTTCATGTCCCCAGCTCGGCAAAATCAGACCGTCGCTGGCTCAGATTTCAAATCCAGGGCCAGACGTATGAGTGATTGGGTCCTTAGGACTCTCAACCTCTCCCAGGGTCTTCCGTGTCAGACCGGCAAGAGGATGGGCGCCTTCCTCAGGCAGCAGGGAGTCATGGACCTGCATGTACCTGGACGAATGGCTAATCTACGAGACGTCCACGATGGTCAGCGCCCATACCATCCAGGTAGTGCAGAAACTGGGCTTATCGTCAACTTTGGGAAGTCCAGGTTACTACCTCCCAGACCTAGTTTTGAGTTATCTGGGGCGAGGCTGCAACTGCTTCCGGACATTGAAGTACCCCGGCGGGGGAGGTTGTCATTCGTACCGCAACCTCCAGGGCCACTCTCAATCAGGCCCCCGCTCAAGATGCTTCACCTGCTCGGCTTGTTAGCCAGTTCGTCGACCTAGTCCCGTACTGCCGCCTTCACATGAGATAGCTTCAATTGCCATCTCGGGGGGGGGGCATTACAGCCCGATTCTGCCACCAGACTCCCATCGTGATCACCATTCAATGCCGGGATCGGGAGCACCGAAATGGTGGTCATCGTGCCCCAACCTGACTCAGGGGATACCTTCCTTCGCGCCTTCAAGTCGAAACAGTAATCACGGCGGATGCATCAAAGTCGGGTTGGGGATGGTTTACCCTTGACTTCAGTTTCGGGGACGTGGTCCCCCCTGACCGAGGCACTCGCGCTCAGGCAACCGCCTCAAATTAGGGCAGTGGAGAGAACACTCGCTCACTTCGAGGCGAAGGTGACCAACACCTGTGTCCTGGTCCAGACGGAACCAACTCTAAGGATTGGGGCCTAATCAACAAGCCAGGGCGGACTCGGTACCGGACCCGTTGTCTCGATGAAGGTGCCTCATAAAACCGTGGTGTCGCGACAGGGCCATCACATTGTCCACGGTCCACATTCCGGGAGCCGGCAACTTTCTTGCCGACGATCAGTCTCGTGGCAGGATGACAGCCTCGGAATGGATACTGAACCGACAAGTTGTTCAGAAGATCTTCGAGAGGTTTTACACCCCTCAGATCAACCTGTTCCGCTTTCTCGTCTGAGTCACCTGCTCCCTCTGTACGGCCCCCGGATTCACGACCCGGGAGCGTACGCAGTCGACGCTCTGTCGATAGACTGGTCGGGGCTCACGGCCTATGCCTTCCCACCATTCCGTCTCCCACATCGTGTAGTTTCGAAACTTGGGCGGGAGGCGTGCCGTGTCATCCTCATTCTCTCCCTTCTTGCGAAACCCTTTGGTTTTCGGCCATGGTGATCGTCTAGTGGGCTCTGCCGCTGCGTCTACTGATCTGTCCGGATCTAATATCACTTCCGGATGGGGGAACGCCAGTCTGTCGATAGAACATCTAGCGGTTTAACTGCTTGGCCATTTATCCGACAACAATCCGAGATAAAAGGCCTTTCGCAGAAGGCTGCCTCGCTCATATCAGCTGGAAGAAGGAAGTCAACCATGGACGCTTAAGTAAGGCATCTCGGACCCTACTTCCCCCTGGTGTGAGTGAAGAGAAGTCTCTCCTACTCGGGCAACTGTAGCCGACGTGGCCGACTTTCTCTCCGAACGCTTCGATAGCGGACTAGAAACATCCACTGTACCGAATTACAAGTCCACCATCCTAGCAATCCACAGAGGGTTTGAGGACGAATCGACCATCAATGACGATGGATCGATTTGTCTTCTTCTGGAGGGGATTTTAATGCTCGTTCCTCAACCAGGAAGGTGGTCCCTCCATGGGACCTTAATACTGTCTTTTAAACTATTTAATGAAGCCCCCTTTCGAACCAATGGGCGAGGCTTTGTTAAAGAACGTCACCATTAAGACTGCCTTCCTGGTTGCAGTTGCTTCCGGGAGACTATGCTCTGAGATAAAAAAAAAACATCTCTCTTTCAGCATCAGAGTTCTCCCGGGACAAGGTCAAGCTGTTTCTCAACCAGATTTTCTCGCCAAAAACGAGTCTGTGACCTTCAGACACTCAAACATCGTCCTACCCCGAATTGCTAGTCATTCTTCGGTGCGGGAGGATCGCCTGTGGTGCCCCGTTCGGGCCCTTGAGTACTACAAGTGTAAAACCGCTTCACTCGGCTTAAACAACTCGTTGTTTCTTACACACGCTTCCCCTCCACGGGTCCGCGTCAAGAGCGACGATAGCCAGTTGGATATGCTCAATAATTAGTGACTCTGGCGCTGTGATAGGTGCGGGCCCAACCTGTGCCCACTCCGTCCGTAACATCATGTCCTCGTGGGCCTACAACCATGGAGTCAGCATTGCGAATATCTGCGAGGCTATGTCATGGAAGGCTCCCACAACGTTCTCTACAGTGAATGTGGCAACACCCCAAGAGAATGTTGCGAGAGCTCTCCTACAGACACAACACCATAATCATCCACTGAAACATTTAGTCACATAATTAAGTTGCTGACCATGACACTCGCCTTGGATTATTCCATAGCTAAGGTGAGCATTGACGCACTAACTTTTTTATACGGGTATCTACGATACCCTATATGTTTCTCAATGTTTGGTATTTATGTCTAACCTTTGGCTGCACCTTTTTTGACCCGCGCTCTGAAATATTATGTTCCACCTCCATCTAGTAGGTGCTAGTCTGGTGTTGATTGAAAATATTCATTCAATGGAGGTTAATGCATATGTTTCAGTCAACATTGGTGTAAAGGTAATCAGCTCAGTGTAATGATTTAGCCAAAAACGCTTTTTTTAAAATCATATAACTGAGGCTTGATTACCTTTCCAATGTTGACTTCCCACTCCGTGACCGCCCCACAACATAATAGTTTGTGCGTCCGTGTGGCTCAGGGCCAAAACAGACTGAGAAAAGAAGCATAGGTCACTAGCGTGACCTGGCTGGGTCACTGTTGACCCATCTTCTTTATGGGGGTGTTATTTAGGTATTTTGGGGCATTCCACTTCTCAAAGGGACATGCATATGTTTCAGTCACATGGAAAGGTATATGCCTCAGTTCTGGATTTTTAAAAAACAATGTGTTTTGGCTATTTTTCCTCATATCCTGTGAAATTTAAAGGCACTATCAGTGAATTTGCTAATCAGAAAATCAAAAAAATGATCAAATCAGGTTTTTGCAATTTTTGTAACAAGTATAGGTATCCTAACACATCCTGCAAGTGATGTCTAAAACCACCTAATAAGGACAAAATCAGATATTTTAGTCATTACTGTCCGTACGACACTTTCTACAACACACGTAAGTGAATGGGGCTTCATATCTTTGAACACTGCTGTTTCTTACTTTCTGTCATTTTTTCAGTTGAAAAATGATATTGAATCACAATGGCTACCACATTTTTATTTTTTGGCAACATGTTCTTTTCATCTCATTGTAGACATCAAAGAACCAAGAAACGTTACAGAGTAATACGAAGAAACAGCTTCAACAGAAGCCGAGACGTTGAGATGGCGCTCACACGATTCATAGCCAGACGGTGATACCCAGACACTTGTTCCAGGAGACAGTACCTCTTCCCATGTAAGAACATTTATAGTATTGAACAAACCGAGCGTTACACAGTCCCTGTAGGAATGGATAACTCACATAAAACGTTAAGTTGTCGATCAAACCAAATTTTTGTGTGGTGTATTAATTTAATCACGAAATTGTAGCATAGCTATTTTTACCCTGTTTTCACCAAGTAGTTCATACCTGTTCTTGGCACCCTGGCCTTTTGTAAAGCTCAACCATCAACTATTAAAGGGGCATTTCGTGATAACAACATTGCTTAGAACATCAAAACGCACCATAGAATCAACTGAAATTTAGGTATTAACCTTTTCGCGTGCATATCAAGTGAAACAACCCTGCGTGCTATGACCACGAAATACACCTTTAACTTCTAAGTTAAATCATTTGCTCTTAAATTACATACCCCCGTCAAAACATTAACAATGTTCACAATCATCTTCTATGGGAAATTATTCATTCGAAGAACTATTCGATAGCTAGTACAATTACAAAAAGGTGCCTATCCTATATGGCTATCTACAACGCTTGGATGAATGCTATATACCACGTCAGCATGTATTTTCGGACATGACAATTTCCCATAGTATGACTGGGATAAGACTATCGTTAATCTCTGAAATGTGGTGGAGAGGAAGAGTCAAAATTCCAAGTAAGGACACGTGAGACTATTTAAATGCAAGTTGTTTTGAACTTATTATTTTGACTTTTCTTCCTTTAAATTTCACAAACGACGCTGCTCAAACTGGACAAGGAGGGTGTCTCATAGTCAATTAAGTATTAACCTGTCAATCTAAAGTTTTACTTGAG
>JAMKCH010036312.1:0-14834 GCA_023653785.1 Ophioderma brevispina
TCACCCAACCAAAGTGGGCATACAACTGTACTAAACACAGTTAACTGTTATCATTCCATCTTTTGTCTATGTAAAGCACAGTAACTTTTAACTTTCCCGTCTTCTTATGCATATTCATGTACAAGTTTCTTAAAGCATATCTTGAGGCATCAGATGTGGGATACCACATTTTTGTCAGACTTGAAACCATCACTTGGCTAAGTGGGATTATGGTATATAAGGCAACTAAGTCTACTTGCTTTTGTTGTTAACGATAAATGAACTGGGGAATTTAGACATATCTGCTGTTTTGATCAATAGGAATAAGTTGCTGTGACTTGTTCCTGGTTTTTGTAGAATGGCTCACCCATGGACCTAATAGCGAAGAGGACCCAAACACCGAGTTTCAAAGACCCTAAGACGTTTTGTCGGCTTTTTTTATTAAATCCGGGCAAAAAAACAAAGAGGGTGGGTAAAGGAAAAGGGAATATAAGGGATGGGTAAGGGGGATATTATGCGAAGAGGAGGCGGGCTGTGAGAAGGGGCTGGGGCACAAAGAAGGGAGAGCCCTTTCCCTTCTTTCCTCTAATGGATAATCACCCTCTCAGCAGGAGGGCTGTCTGGCCTTCGCTTGAATTTTGCTTCATTTAACTCCAATTTCCTATAAATTTGGTACTACCGTATAGCTTGAATTTATTACTTTACTCTTTCCATTGGTATTAAAATAGATGTAGAAACTAACGATGACGTCTGTAC
This sequence comes from Ophioderma brevispina, assembly GCA_023653785.1. NCBI lineage: Eukaryota > Metazoa > Echinodermata > Ophiuroidea > Amphilepidida > Ophiodermatidae > Ophioderma > Ophioderma brevispina. Next base: position 736 of record JAMKCH010036312.1, read on the forward strand.
TTGACTTCATAAGGAAAAAGTTTCACAATACTGCAGTAGAGGAAGAACATTGATATTTTGCAAATTTACTGCTCACAATTAATATTGTAACACTAACACTTTTCCATCCATGTAGATTTTATGACTTGATTTGGCATGGTTGTATTTTGTACTACTCATTTTGGTATCAAAGGAAATAGGAGGACCTGCTATATTGTCAACTAGATCCATGTCTGTGATATTCAATTTGTCGTACTGGGCGTGTTTTATTTCCCTCCTGAAAGGGGGGGGGGGCATAGCGTAAATTTCTTTTTGACATTAGGGGGGTGGGGTTGGATGAAAAATTTATTTATGAAATGGGGTTTGCTGAAAAGATTCATTACGCCTAAAAATTTTGCATTTAGAAGCTAAATCATTACTATATTTCTCATGTGAACAAAATGCGCACAAAGCGCGCGGAATTTACCATTTTTAAACATTATTGTAAAATATGAGGTTATTTTGGTCAAAAACACGTGGATGGGTATCAACAATGGGGGGGGGGGGGATGATCGTATTGACCATCCCCCTCATCAAAATATGGGGGGGATATATCCCCCCCCCGCAATCCCCCCCGGGATTGACGCCTGGTGGGTTGAGTGCCACACCCCCTCACTTTGTGATCACCCTTTACCTTTCCTATACCCCGGAAGGGTTTTTAATGGTGGGGGGCATGAAACGGAGCATAAATTGTCAATTGGTAATTACATTAACTCATTTTACACCGGTTTGGTTGGGCGTAAAGAAAAGAAGAGAGCGGTAACACCTCCCCCCCCCCCCTGAATTTCTCATGGAATTTGAAGACAACTAAGGCCCTTAACAAAAGAACCTGAAAACTCCACGCCAAATCATTCAATAACAGCATCAACCAAGACGACATCAAAAGGGGGTTGAAAAACATGGGAGTTCTTGATTATGTGTGCGTTTTAAAACCCATTCTTTGATTCTCTTACTAGCATTATCATTGAGATCAATTGTACACGACTTCCGCGCCCTGCACCACCCCTTTTTGCAATGAAGTTTGTTGTGATACCAGTTAATCACAAACATAAGATATCAATCAGGAGGTTCAAGACCTTATTTCCTTTTTATGCCTTGCTATTCCATTCCACCCAACCAAGTGGGCAACAACGTCTACATAAAGCACTGTTAACTGTTAGCATTCCAGTCTTTGTCTATGTAAAGCACATGTAACTGTTAGCATTCCAGGTCTTTTTGTCTACTCCAGGTGACAAGTGCTTTAAAGCAAAGCATATCTTGAGCACATATTTGTGATACAACATTTTGTCAGACTTGAAATCCATCACTGGCTAGTGGGATTAGTGTATATAAAGTCAACTAAAGTCATACTTGCTTTTGTTGTTAAAGATAAATGAACTGGGGGATTTAGACATATCTTACTGGTTTTTTGATCAAATGAGGAATAACACGTGACTTGTTTCACTGGTTTTGTAAAGTTGGTCACACCATGGACCTAATAGAGAAGAGGACACACAACATACGATTCAAAGACCCTATACGTGGCCCGCCCTTTTGTTATTAATCCCCATTTAACTTACGCGGCTTAAAAACCCTTAAGTGCCCAGCTAAAAAACTTCCGTTAGTTGCCCAAGAGGGGGGTTTCCTAGGGACCCAACCCAGAGCACCCTTTCCCATGGAGTTTGATTCATGGCACTACACAGTAAATGGGGGTCACGTAAGAAGCACATACCACATAAAATGAAAATCCGAACTTTGACCTATGACCTGATGGCCACATTGAAATTGTGACTCTCCGAAAAAGAGTGGTTCGCGCATATCCGTCCGCATCAACTCCACTATAAGGTTTTGAACCATAATTCATTATAAGCTAGCTCTAGATAACCAATTAAAATAATCATTGCAAAATATAGCTTAAATTTATACCATCTTGTATTTTTTCTCAGAACTTCAAAATCACCTTTGTCTTTCCTCATAGACGTTACACATTTACGAGCACGGTCATGACAAAATTAAAATTGATGCTATCAGCATATACAAGGTTATTTGATTTAATATTATTAATTATTAATGAATTGCCTCCCAGGTATTATCTAAGCAAATAATTTCCCAAGATTTTAATTACTTTAATTTTTTGATATAGTAAATATCTTGTTTTTTCCCTTCCGTTAGTGCCAAGAGGGGGTTCTAGGGGCCAACCTAATTTTTCTAATGAGCCGTGGGGCGGATTTAATAATTTTTTTTAGTATCAGGAGAAAGCATATTCATAAACAGACAATTAGCAAAACTCCTTGAAAAATGTGATTGCGTAAAGCCGAGAAATCGCAAAAAATCAATGTTGGGTACTATGGACCCCCCTGTTGGGCCCTTAAGGTTTAAGATAATTCGATATCACCCTCTCAGCAGGAGGGCTGTCTGGCCTTCGCTTGATTTTTCTTTATTGAACATCCCTTCCTATATTGGTACCTACAGTATACCTTAGAATTTATTAACTGTACCGCTTTCCATTGGTATCAACAAATGTGAAACTAACGATACGTCACTAACGTCCAGTTAAAGTATGAAAATACTGCCTATAGGAATCAACATTGATTTTTGCAAATTTACTGCTCAAAATCAAATATTGTACCACGTAACCTTTCCATCATGTAGAGATATATGAGTCCTATGGACACATGTTTAGTATGGGGGGGGTTGGTACTCTCATTTTTGTATCAAAAGGAATAGTAGGTACCGGTGTGCTATATTTCAACTAAAACAATGTCTTTGATTTCGTGTGTCGTACTGGGCGTGTTGGTATTTACCTCCTTAAAGGGGGGGGGGGCAGTGGCGTAAATTTCTTCTGTGTTGCATTGGTTGATGGGGGTTGATGAAAAATTTATGGATGAAATGGGGTTTGCTGAAAAGATCCATTCCCGCTAAAAATTTGCCATGTAGAACTAAATCATTAAATATAATTGTAATTGAACAAAAGCGCACAAAGCCGCGCGGAATTTCCATTTTAAAACTATTATGGTACAATATGAGGTTATTTTGTTTGGGTCCAAACACGTGAATGGGTATCAACGGGGGGGGGGGTGATTCGTATTGACCATCCCCCCTCATCAAAATATGGGGGGGTGATACCTCATCCCCCATCCCCCCGGATTTATGCCTGGGGGGTTTGCAACACCCTATCCATCACTTTGGGATCACCCTTTACCTTCCTATAACCCCGTAGTGTTTTTAATGGGGAGGGGGTGGCATGAAACGAGCATAACAGGTCTTGGTATTACATTTAACTCATTGACAAACCTGGTTTTTGGTTGGCGAAAAGAATAAAGCGAGCGTGTAACCGCCCCCCCCCCCCCCCCCCTTCGAAACCGAGGGTTAATTACTTTTATAATGTATACATTTAATTAGGTAATAAAGTATGCTTATCATCATTCCATATTTCAGATGAAAAATGACTTGGAATCAGTTCGCATGTCTCGACTATCAAACAGCCACAGCGGTAAAACAAATTCACATAACGGAAGTAAAATATTCAATTTTGTGGGTTTCGATTACCAATGCTACACGTGTGGCGCGCTTTAGCGCCAGTTCAGAGGGGTAGAATTGTTACAAGGTACATTGACTTTCATAACATCGTTTTCAAGAGGTCGGAAAGTGATTGGAGACTTTTCATTATTATTTTTCACAAGATTTTTAACAAGACGGGTAACAAAATCACCCAAAGCAAGCTTATTTTCTTAAAGTCGTAGTCCACCAAAGGAATGACGGATTGGATGGGGTGTTTTCGGTATTTTCTGAACCAAAATTCTCCTCTCTTTGGTTGACAACACTTGCCAAAAAAAGATGGTAATTGAATTGAATTGTACTGTGCATTTCCAAAAACCCCTACAGTCAGGGGTCACAACATCCGGTCAAATTACAGGTTTTGTGGACAGCTTTCCACATAGTCACAGCTTCGACCGCGGAAAAGAGATATAGATCACAAACGGTCTCGGTGTATGGCCATGAATACACCTCGAGTGCCTTTAGCTTTTGTCGAGATGAAGGGGTAATCGAATAGGTAATTGGTGGTTTTCGCTTGGTTTCCTTATTTCTATATGTCTGGTCACACATATGTAGCAGGCAACTCATTGTGTGTTTAAAGAGGTGTTTCCTGTTTCTATAAATAATTGAAACCAGTATGTGAAAGTTGTAAAAGCTGTGCAATGAGTGCGAAACGCCCTTGCAAAGGTTAAAGACATTTTTCCTTTATTCTAGATAAATCCATGATCTTGGTTATTTTGGAAACCCTATGGTTTTACAAAGGAGGGCAATATAACCTCGAGCACTGTGCATTTTACATGGTTGTATGTGACAAATTTGCAAATAAACTAATTTAACCTCAAAATTACCATGACTTTATGTACAAAACTTAAAAATCCATGGAACCAACCCAAAACTTTATCTTCATTGAAAAAGCTTGCTAGATTCGTGTTCAGGAGCCAAATGGCCATAGAATCCACTCGATTTAAAAAAAAATGCAACTTGCCACCCCTAATATTATACATATACTCTATAAATAATTATTGACCACATAGCAAGTGGTTTCTATAAAAAACGGAAGTATATTAACCACAACAATGATGGAAGATGAATTAAAAACACCTAGAACGGACCATGCGCTATTTAAAATTCCCGCGGATATTGTTTTGTATAATTCGTGTTATGCGATACCGCGGCACGTTTGTGTCATACACACCATAGGACATGCCCACATATGAAAGCGTCACATGTGAAGGGGTATGACGTACAAACGTACTGTGCGTCCGAAATCCATAACACTTTTATACATACCCCATTTTACACACTAGCGCGAATTTCAAAATAGCGCATGGTCAGACAAAATGTTTTATTCATTTTTATGGTTAGTCTAATTCCGTTTTCATGAAACCATTCGATATGTGTCAATAATTATTTTTATACGTATATTGTATAAGTTATCATTAGTACGGTTCTCCTTTAAGGGGTCTGGAGTGGGTGAAGTTCAACTGGCAAACTAGATAAAGTGGTCCGCCCCAAAATTTATAGGAAAGAATACGTTAACCATTATTTGACAATATCTCTCCGTATAGATAGACGAGATTCGCAAAAAAGAAGATGTAAGAAGGAAGTACAGGCATGTTTTAGTAGACGCGTTTCAAAAAAATTTTCTATCTAGTACTAGATTTTTTTGTGCTGATTACGAATACCGGTTGCTTTGTCCTGAATTTGAGTGGCAACGGGTAAAAAGTTAAAAAAACATCAAAATGGCCGCCAAAGGCAACATATTTCATATTATTTTGTGTAATTAGGTATTTCCTACTTTTAAAAAGTTAATCCGACCGACGTACTTTCTATATCCGTCCCTTGAAGCTGAGCATATTTCCAATAAACTTACCAGCATAAGTTCTTTTCGCTCCATGAGCCAAAATTGGAGAATTCAAATGGCCGCCAAAATCTGACGTATAAAATGAAAAATATATACGTCCTCAATGTGATTTTTTTTATTCAAAATTTATTTAATAAGAAAGGCCCAGGTACATGGAGTACTGTATCTAGTGAAAGGAACTTAACTTTATGCTGTTTCACACATGTAAATGCCATGACATTCTAACTTTCTATGTGTCTTAGAATAAGAACGAGGCTTAGCCTACTATGTATGCTTTGTTACAAATGTTGTGGTTTTGTCACTTTGTAGGCCCTAGCGATAGGTCATACTTTTATTATGCAAATATAATTGTAGACTAGAATGTCTGGACCATCGAATGGTTGCAAGACATTTGTACAGGCCTAACAGCCTATCTTTTCCCAATATATTCCGGTAGGAAGTGAAGGGAAATCGTCAGACAGTAATGTAGTGTCCTTCCCGAGTCGATCATGTAAGTTCAGTCCAGCTTGTTTCTTACACACGCTTTGCAAAATGAGATTGGAAATGCCTAAATTTCATTAAACCTTAAATGATGACACAACACTGCAAAATTAATTATTTAATGCTAGTCGGCTCGCAAATGCCGTAGACCTATACGACCGCACTTAGAGCAGCGAGCAGGACCCAGGTCAAACTCATCGGTACCCCCCCCCCCCACCACCACCACACACCCCACACACACACACACTCCAGAAAAGGTTTTGACGGGCCTTTGGTAGTTGTATTTGACCCTCTTATAAATGCTATAATTAGTTATACTCTCAAATTGTGGTGTCCCTTTTTCAATAGTTGGGCCAATTTAAGGTACACATGGTCCAACCGTTTAAAGTGATCAATCTTTTAATTGTAATGCCATATGTCCGTCGAGTTCTAAGGATTTTCCAAAATGTAGAGTTGGCCATGCACCATTATTGCCATTTATGAATTTGTTTATGTGATTATTTTAATTTGTGGTGGTTTTTTGTCTAACATTATGAACCAACTGTTTTTTTCAATCTTTATACCCTACTCAACAATATTTAGAGTTGGTGCCAGTTTTTTCCAATCATGCCTTAAGGTGGCCATCTTGAATTTCAAAATGGCTTGCACATTTTTTTGGGCATCAATTGACATCTTTTTGCACCTACGGCACGTATAAGACACTTTTTGGCTTTAATAATCCGGACTACCTTGTATAAAAGGCAATAACATATAATATTCTTAGCCATTACAGGTAAATGTAATCATTTTTGTGTTTCAAAATGGCCGCCATGGCCCTTTATACGTCCCATTCTATTACATATTTAAAAAATACCTTTTTTGATAGTCAATTGTCACATTCAAAAAGTACTAAATATTTGAACTAGTATTTGTTTTCTTATAGTAGTATAACTCCTCGTCTATCTGTATTGAACACTGTATCATTGATCTGCTAATTGGCACCTGATTTATTGCACATAAGCAATTCCTTGGTTTATACCTTACTTATTGGTATGTATTGATCAGTTACTATATCATTACTTCATGATTTATATAGTGAGTAGTACGATTTTTATGTTGTGTGTGGTGGTGCTGGTGTACTTGTGGGGTGCATGTGTAAGTGCTGCTGGTGTACTGTGGGGTGCATGTTTAGTGCACACGTGTTTGTGTGTGTAATGCATATGTTGTGTACATGGGTGCGTGGTGTGTGTGTGATGATGTGGTGGGGTGGGGGGGGGGGTGTGTGTGTGGGGGGGTGTGCTCTTTTGTTGTTGGTTTTTACATAATTTCTGTAACCTACTGGGAGGAGCTGCATTTTAACATGTGGTAGTGATGTTGTTACTTTGCAGGTAACCCCCTCTAAAGACAAAGGACAGTGTGATCCCCCTTCTCCATTTGTTCTACATGGCAACATTGGAAGACCTGACGCCAAATACAGTGCCCATAGTTATGACTATGGTTATTTTGGTCAAGAACCAAACTAGAACCACTTGTCAACATAAGTCATCCTAACTTTAATGTGGATCATAATTACACTGTAGTTGCCTACATAATAGAGGTCAAAAATTTGCAAACAGATTTTGTGTTGGATATTAAAGACTGCAAAACATTACTTCAAGTGTCCTTAAAGAAAGAAAGCTTCAATGGCATAGTAAATGCACCAATTTGTGACCAATCTCACAAAACTCAAGCGTGACGAAACAACTTAACAAATGCTTGTGTACACGAACATCAAATCAAACTTGAAAATCGCCAAAAGACGACCAAGTGATACTGCATGTCCCTTGCCCAGCGGCCTCGTCATCACAGTCCTCCATCACAAGATCCAGGCTTGCACCTTTGGCAGAGAATTCGTGTTGCCAAAAAGACACCAGATCAATCAGCCTCTACATGCTTGTTCTAGGGTGGGAAGGGGCAAGAATCCAAACCAGATAAAAGTTGCCAGCCCCCCTGCAATTTCAATTTCATTGCCTAACAGTTGCGGATACATGTGGTCATTATGAGGCAAAGGAAGAAGACTGTCTTTCACAGTTTTTCAATTTTTTTTCACCTAAGCCACACCAGAAATCCTTGAAGACCTAGCAACAGCTTGATGTGACGCAACGCCATCTGATAGTTGTTAATTTTGGGTGGTGTGTGAAAGTTCCTTTGGCTGCCTATTAGTTACCAAATCAGCCTGGAATAAAACTGCAGGAGAGCTTAGGTTCTGCTTCTTAATCGTGTACAAACACAATGATTCTCAAGTCAATATGATTCATCCAGAGAATGGGTAACATGTCCTGCAAGCCTGCTTCCACTGAATTTCCGCATGGTCCTTGTTTTTGCATTATTTCCCAACAGTGGTGCAGACCAAAGATGTCCATATTCTGTGTGTTAGTACAGGGCACCTTTACGTCGTTTTTTTGACATTGGTCGGCGCCGACGTAAAGGCCAAAATGCATTAAAAGCCGTAGCAATCATGCACTGTATTAAGAAGTATGGACTTGTCGACGCAGTGCTCTGCGGCGGCATCAATTACAACCCTAAGAAAAATAACCCTAATGGGCCGCAGGTATTTATCATGCACCTACTTGTACTTGTAATTTATCTCCTGCAATTCTGTTCTTCTTCATGAAAATAAATATTAAGTTTGTATTTTGGAGATATTCTGGGTCGTGATTTCGTGCTACATCTATTTGACTTATGTACTGTCGTCATACTAGAAAGGAGGGTGATTCTTAAATTGAAATTCAAAAGATTGATAATGACTCGTCTGACAATGCCCGCCATTTCAGTATGAACGCCGTTGTACTAGTCCTGTGTGCCTGTTCCACACCACATCTAATGATAATGTCTTGATCTTGCTTCCAGATAGCCCCACTTCTGCAAGGAAACTTTATATCCCGTTCTGGTTCTCAATCTTTTGAGGCAAAATCGCCATTCAGCCATGAGGATGTCAAGCTTCCATGTGGGAAGATGCTCACCAGGTTCATACCTATGATTGTTACTTGGTTGTGGCAAGGTCTTTCCTTTCCACAATCGGACTCACTTATACTCCTTAGAGACTGTATCAATGGGTTGGACTTTGTTTGATAAGCAGCGCTCTTTGGATTTGAGGGCGCTTGGCAGCAGGGCTCTGTCCAGACATAGGTTGCTTCACATTAGCTACTTGGCATCCTACGCGTTTGCATGCTCACTACACAACTACGACGGATGTCTGGTGGAGCAATTCCTGCTAGATGTAATAAGTTCTCCATTGGTGTTGGACGAAGACCATCCTGTGAGGTACGCCGACAAGAGGCATTTAATTGCTGAAATCAGCTTCTTGGCATGGATTGAATCGTTTCCCATACAGAAGCATACTCTCACCTGGGTAGCAAGAGCAAGTGCTCAGTCCGATCGTAGGGTAAACTGTGGGCGAGCACCCCATCTGTGCCAGTTAGTTTGTTCAAGACCTTATTGCGTGAACATACTTAATCTTCGTCGTCTTTCTTGATGTGTGTTCTTATAAGAGGAGAGTGGCGTAAAGGGTAATAACTCATAGGTAGACAGGGGTATCACAGTGGCCTTGGTGATTTCCCCAAAATCTTATGAAGTAGGCATCTGTGATTTAACATGGTCGTACGCTGCTGATAATCAACGACACCACCCGGTTACCAATCCTTTCTCAAAACCATCCTCGATGTGTTGAGTTTGGTTGAGTACTTGTCTTGTCGTTGATTTGCCTGGCCGGAACCCTTCTTTGTTCTGGTATGAGGTGTTCGTTTAATACAGGTGCGATACGGTTGAGCAGAGACGTTCAAGAGCTGTAAGGTCTGCTGAGGAGGATAATGGTCCTATCGCTCTTGGGATTAGATGAATCTTTCCCAGTTTAGGAGTGCCATAACGTGTGCTTGTTCCTCCAGATCTTTGGGAACCTGTGGGAACTAAGGCAGCAATTGTAGAGCTGGGGGCGACAGTTTTTCAGCTGCTCAGTTGAGATATTATCAAGGCCTAGCAAGGCCTACTGCTTTTTCCTGGGTGAGTTTAGCAATACCGGATCCAATTCCATGTTGAAAGGGCGGGTGAAACCATGGTCCGCCACTAAACCTCTTACGGTCTAGTTGATCTTCTTGGGCTCTTGTTGCACTTGCCATTTAGAAACAGTTGGTGGGCACTTGGTTGGGTGGACATTTGGCTGTTGTGGAGGTCTTTGGATCCCATTGAAGCTTTCGGATGGTAGACATGCTTTCTTGCTGTTATGGGTCATCTTGGTGGATTCAATTAACGTATGCCAGGTTTTGATCTCTATCTCTTCCTGGGAGTCCTCTTCCGAACTTCCTCACCTTGATCAGTTTTTTTTAGAGCTGCGAAAGAATCAGCTTCAAACATGGGAGTATACTCTTGATATTCCTTCATCGTCAGCAAATTCCTTGGAAAGGCCCCTGGTCTTATTCCCTCCTACAGCCTCTGGGTATGAATTTTTCTCCTCCGGGCAGTCTTTTTCACTTGTTGGGCAAATTGTCATAGTTATGGGGTTTTTGGAGCAATCCTCTCACGTTCTGGTCCAAGTCAATCAGTGAATCCTTGCCAGTCTGCTTTCCTCAATTTAAAGCGATGCCTTGACAAGGCCTTGTTTGGTCACAGTCAGACTGCCAGATGGCATCTAGTGTCAGTCCTGTCTGAATGTACAAAGACTTAGGTTGCAAGCCGTTCAAGATTCCGACGGACTGCCAGTCAGAGGCTAGAAACATCCACCTACACAGTTGCGTGGCACTAGCATATTCTTAGAGCTCATATGCAAGCCTTTATTTTGAAAAAACCAAGAAACACCTTTGTGCAAGACCCTGGCTGTTCCATCCACCCTTGCAGATGGGGTTTTGGTCACGGGCTAACAGATGGCATTCTAGCCCAGTCCCTCTCTGAATTAAACTGCGCACACCAGCATCTGTAGTGAAGGTTGTTAATGTGGTGTAACGTCCGCAAATTTCCAGGAGATGCACATGAGCAAATAACCTCATGTGCACAGAGGCGTGTAACTGTGAAGCTGATGAAGACTTTGTTAACACAAACTTCAGAAACCAGAACTGGAGGAAGATTTTGATGAGGCCTGAACCATATTAATTTGTTGTTGTGGAGCTCCAAATTAATGCTTGAATTCTACCAACGGTGACACGCCTGTCTGCGCCTATTGTGACTGAAATTTTGCCATATTGTTTCAGAACTTAATTTTGCCTCTGGACTCCCTGTTAATACTAATATGTCTTGCCGACTATGCCATACTACTTGCGGCGTCACACAACACAAACCAAATTATGACTGCTGATTGTGACAAAACTGTTGCCATTTATATTCGTCTGACTTTGCTGATGGGACTCTAGCTACTATACTAACTTTGTCAAGCCAACTGTGTCCGCACCACTACGACGACGTCATGATTATTATGTCTTCTAATTTGACTCGCCATTTCCGAGTGACAACCCGAAATGTCTACAAGTATTTCTTTAATGCCTATGGGATTGGCGCTTTATTATTACCAACTTTGTCATGCCAATGCATCGTTGACCTACCGATTTTTGGACATTGGCCATTATAACTTCTAAATTGTGACACTTGCAAAGTCTTACCTTAATATTGACTTTGAATTCGAGATATAATGTCGGTGCTCCTACTTAAAGGAGGATTTCAACCAACCAACTAACCGTGGCACATATTGTTTGCTTAGATATTCCAATACAAGGCCTCAATAATTGGCATTGGTTTTAAAAAAATAGGCGGACTTATATTTACAATGCCAAAATGCACAAATAAAGCAAAAGGCGGCCATTTTTGTATTGACCAGACGTCCATTTTGATTTTTTTCACAAAAGGCTACCATATCCTGTGGGAGTTTGTTATTGATTTTCCATGGCAAAGAATTGAAGAAACGCTGAAAAAAACATTTCTGTAATGTATCTAGTTCAAATATTCTCAAAATGGTAAAAAATGGCGGCCATTTTGAAATTCAAAATTGCCGCTTTGGAATTCTTGAAACAAAATGGCAACCCAACTCTGGTCCACTTCTTTAAGTATATATGGCAAAAGCATGGTTTAAGAAACTAATGTGGCAAAAAAACCACAAATGTCATAAACCCCATGGACTCATTGGTTTTTGAGAATTTTAAAAGTTGACCCCGTGTCACCTTAATTGGCCCTGTTGAAAAAATGATACACAATTTGAGATTACCACACCCCTAGCATCATAAAGAGGTGTCCATACTAACTACCAGAAGGTGTTTAAAAAAAAAAACCTTTTCTGAGTGTGGGAGGGGTGGTAAACTCCCTTAAATAATGCCCCTGGATATTCATTCCTCCCCTAAAAAAAATAACTCAAATGTTAGTGTGTCACATGCGTGTGCTTGATACAGGTTAAGATGTATCCCAATCTCATTGGAAACGAAAAAAAACAATCAGTATTTGGAAAACATTTCATGGTCGGAAAGGCAAGAAACTCATCTTTTGGGATTTTGCAAAAAAGCTGTTATAAAAACCACTTCAACTCGTCAACACTATCCTATAATGCTGTGAACTCACTAATATCAAAGATCATTGCACATTGCACAGATAAGTTTCTCGGGTGCAAATGTGAGAAAGTAAAGAGAAACCTTATGGGTAATTGGAAATGGTGGTTTGGATATGCCTAATATTGGAATCTCAAATTTGTGTTCTTTATTCGCTGATTTAGATCACTTTTAGAATAAGACCGTTGCCAGGTCAACTAGCTCACGCTAACTTTGGTCTAGCCCTGATCACATTGATCACAATAAAAAATCCCTATGGCAAATCATAATTCGGAATAGGTACATGAGCCAAGGCGTGAGCCAGTAACTAATGGATACTAACGTGCACTAATCAGCGAATATAAAATGGATATCTGGAATACCAGAACAATGGTGTACTACATGTATGGAAAAGAATCGTAGGCCATTGGTTTGATCCCCTGGGGACCTGCCTTTTTCTTTCTGAACTAAATTTAAATCTGAAAATGTGGTAGACTTTATATGTGGTTCAAATACTATCTTTTTTATCAGTGTCTATTAAAATCATGGTATTTTCTACAAAATAAGTGTAATGATAATATAGACGCAAATAGCAGAGTTCTGTTCGTGAGGAATGAATACAATGTGGAATGATTTATTTGAATGACACTCACATAGACACAGATTTCCCAATTTAGGGCGAATTTCTGAATATATTAAAATGTATGTATCACCTTGTTTAACGAACAAGTTGATAAGGTAAGTCATGCAAGTTCCAAACGTAGTAAAGAGAGAATAAGGAATCGCACATGAGTTGATTTGAAAAAAAAAAAAAGTATTAACTCATATTTTTTGTTTAAGTTTTGAGAAAGCGTATATGTTTCTTGGCTCAATTCGAAAGACATCTATAGAATTGTTGATTTAACAAAATACAAAACTGTTCGCATTAAGTACTGAGAAGATAAATTTAAATATGGAAATAAATTGTGAGAACTTCTTTATGTTCAAACGAGGAAACAATGGAGTTCAAAACAAGAAAGCTTGCTTCTAATTCATTCTTTTATATAATCTCATTACCGGTAGAGGAATCTCTACGAATTGAAACCGTCTGCGGAACATATGAATGTAACTTTTGTAAATGTAGTGAAGATGCAGCCCATTTTTGTATTATGTCTAAAAAATATATATATTGAAATCAGTTTAAGATTGTATATCCTTGAGGAACTCTTCCTTGGAAGGTTAGAAAAGTGGTGGAACACGATTAAAACCAAAATGCGATGTAATAAACGTTTTAATAGTTTGCATAAAGTCTGTCCATAAATGAATGATTTAAAATGAAAAAAATCACTTTTTCTGTTTTCTACTTGTTCAATAGAGATTAAGTAATGAATAGCCAACTGCGGAAAAAAAGAAACGAGTATTACAATACATGAAAATTGGGGAACGGAGTCAAAACTTACTTGAATTTTTTGAATTAATAATTAAATATTATGTATAGTGTTGCTATATGAATTGTTAAGGAAAATATGAGGAACATAATGCAGACCTTATCTCTTTGAGGGTAAAGGTTTAAAAAATATGAAGCGTTTTACAGTGTCAGCACTTAGAAGATATCGTATTAATTTTGCTAGTCAAAAGGTTAAAACATATAGTTAGTCTTAGTTACTGAAATAAGGTATTACCGAATTATTGTTGGAATCTATATTGTTCTCAATAGTAAATTCGAA
>JAMKCH010036313.1:0-24863 GCA_023653785.1 Ophioderma brevispina
TATCACCGGGACCAGACGGACAGGATTCACTGATTACTGGATACAGAACGCGAAGAGGATTGCTACAAAACCCCAAACTATGACAAATTTGCCCAACTAGTGACAAGGACTGCCCGGAGATCATACCCAGAGGTTGTAGGACGGAATATATACCCGGCCTTTCCAAGGAGTGTGCTAGAGAATATCCAGAGTATTATATCACATGTTTAAAGCTGATCTTTTGCGATGCAAACTGTTGAAACAACTGCTAAAGGTGAGGAAGTTTTGGAGAGGATCTCCCAGGAAAAGATCAAAACTGGCACACTTTAATTGGATCCAACGACCGATATGGACCCATAACAAGCAAGAAAGCATGGTCTACATCCGAATATTCCGAGGGGATACAAACAGACCTCCACAGCAGCAAAACCCAACCAACCCAACAACGTTGCCCACCAACCTGCTTTATGCAAGTGCAGCAAGAAACCCAAGAAGATTCAACCTAGGACCCCATTAAGAGGTATAGTGGTGACCCTGGTTTCACTGGCCTCTTCAACTGGATGGAATTGGAATAGGTATGTAAACTTCAACCAGGAAAAGCAGTAGGCATTGACAACATCTCTATGAGAACTAAAAACTCTTGCCCAAGGTAGCCAAAGGAAATGTCTGAGCTCTACAATTGCTGCCTTATTTCCCACAGGTTCCCAAAGATCGGAGGAAGGGGAAAGCACATGTTATGGCCACTCCTAAAGCATGCGGAAAGACCATCCAATCCAGGAGCCTACAGCAGACCTATAGCACTCCTACCATACATACAAGCTCTTTGAACTCTCCTGCTCAATCGTTATCGAACCTGGATAGATGAACACCTCATACCAGAACAAGCAGGTTTCCGAACAGGCAAATCGACAACAAGCCATACTCAACCTAAATCAACACATTGAGGGATGTTTTCGAGAAGGGTATGGTAACCGGAGCTGTGATCGTCGACCTATCAGCCAAGCGTATGAGCACACGGTTAATCACAGATGCCTTACTCCATAAGATCTGGAAAATTCCCAAGGAAATCCGCTTGACTGAGCTTATCCGAGGATATTTGGCTGGCAAAAGGATGTTCTTTGTTAAGCTAGAAGCAAAGAAGAACCGCTGGCGAGGCTCAAGAATGGTTCTACCACAAGGGAGTGTTGCTTGAACCCTCCTGTTCAACACTATATTACCAACGAACCAACCTAGGAGTGCAGGAACCTGTCGTTTTATTTATGCAGACGAATTTGCGAAATTAGAGCTCAAGATGCCGACTTCACAGTTGTTGAAGAGAGACTCTCAAGCTTTGATGAACTCACTCCTTATTATGCGGGAAAACCACCTACGTGCACATCCATCTAAGACACAGGTGTGTGCTTCCATATACGCAACCGTGAAGCAAAAAGTCAGCTTAACGTAACTTGGTATGGAACACCCATTGTGGAGCCTGTGTGCTAACCCGTCTACATAGAGTACCTTGGACCGCAATCTCTCTATAAGACACCACATCGAGAGACGAGAGTAAAGTATGTTCAAGCAATAAAATCTGTGAACCAATCCATGGCACAAGATGGGGTGCTCGCCCACATACTCTAAGATTGACGGCACTTACTCTGTGCTACTCATGCGTGCAGCGTAGGCTGCCCGTATGGGAAAGATCAACCCATGCCAAAAAGCTTGATTCAGCGTTTAAATGCTCCTGCCGGCTCATACAGGATGCCCTCGTCCACATCAACGGAATTGTTTAACTCCTAGCAGGAATTGACTCCACCAGACTCCGTCGTAGTTGTAGCGCGAATGCAATGAGCGTAGCTGCCAAGTTCTAATGTGAAGCACCTATGTCTGGACACATACATGCTGCCAACCGCCTAAAATCCAGAGAGAGTTTTTTCAAGCAAAGTAAAACCTCTTGAAACAGTCTGTCAAGAGAGTCGCCTTGTGAAAGAAAAGACTTGCCATCAACCAAGTAACATTCTCGGTATTTGAAACATGGTGAGCATCTTCAACTGTGAGCGACTTCTCATGAGGCTGAATGGAGCTTGCCTCAATAGATTGCAGAACCAGAACTGGCCAGATCTACGGTTTCCTTTGCGAAGTGGGGCTATGGAAGAGATCAGGATACGACCGTGGTTGGAACCGCCACCACAGACAATGGAAACACCTCTTGGTTTGCCCACTGCTGGAGAAACAATGCACAAATAAGGACCGTGCGGAATTCAGGGAAGCAGCCAGAAGTTGTACCCATCTCTGGCTGGATCATATTTGAGAACGACAGTGTTTGGACACGATAAGAAGAAGAAGCCAAGGATGCTGACATTAGGCCAACTTTAAAAGGTCCCAGGAAATGAGATGATAAACCTACTCGAAATCTTTACGGGACATTCCATTCCAATAAACAGGGCCAGACAAAAGAATACACTACCAATGACATCATTAGTGAAACTATTGATTTTCAGTCAGTGTCATGAATAGATTCACACCAGTCACCTGGAATTTTTTATTAATCTCTGAAAAATCAATAGTTTCACTAATGATGTCATCACCAACCCAAATATTGAATGCTTTCAAGCCCCTCCTTGTAGACTTGACACAAACCACATCAATTCTATTTGCATTCCCTGGGACCTTTAACAAACCATGCAGCAATCAGCTTACAGACCACTGCTATTGTATATTTGCAAATCCCAGCCAATCCACCTTTCACTTGTCAGATCAATATCTTACTACAAGCCTGAAGTTCAATGTTTGAATCCCGGTCGAATGATTTTGAATTGTTTCAAAAAATATGATAGATAAATTCTGGCAAGGATGTCAACACCTTGGTTTTCCGTGGCAGGAATTGCCACAAACTGCCACGAACTCTTGCTGTTTTTACTGCTTTTACAGAATGTAAACACCCACATTGTTTTCAAATTTGTGGAAGTGGTTTCAGTAAGGGTCCATTTCATTTTGTGTGAATATTTTTTCATGCCATTGTCTTCCTTTAAATGTTTTTGGGTTATCCTTCATGTAATTTCTGCATGAAAAAATCAATACAGACATGTTTAGAGTTGAATAGGATTATTAGGCTTTATTATGTATAGCCTTGATTGATTTCTTTCATCAAGAAGGACACACCAAGGATACATCAGTTTTGGGGCGTGTCGACGATTCCATTCCACTGAGAGGTAGTATGCTTTACTCAATTAATTCAATAGACATTCGAAGTGACGATATCGGATCAGATTAAGGCCATAATTAAAAAATGTCCCTTTTCTCCCGAAGAAAATAATGCGAGGAAAATGCACTGAATAAATTCCAAAGTAACACCAAACTTTAACAAACTCTGAAGCATTCAACGTAAGAAAGAAAAATGATAGGAATAAGTAATTCTTACTCGCCAAATTTTTCAGTCGCTGTCTTTCTGGAAGAAAAGGAATCTCCACTATCAGAACCCTCGGCCATTTTACAACCACATCAGGAATTCCAATATCACATATGTTGTCGTTTTCCAGTATGAATTATCTATATCAACAACGTGCTTGTATGCATTTTCTTTAGTATTTTACCTTAGTAAGGAATATTGGAGAATCTGATACGTTGACAAATTATTCGTCTTGTTCTAGAAATAATGTCTGACATCTTTGTCCAATCATTTATCCATAGTACTAAAGAGTTTTGGTGACTCATAATGAACTACAAACTATGTACAATATTTACGTGGCCTAATCCTCCTTTATAGAGACACATTTCTTTGATTGTCTCCAAACAAAGGAATCGATAGCGTGTCTCAGATTGTACGACAATCTATTCAATTGAATCGGGTATGAAGTCTTTATGCATTTGAATAAAGATGAGCATTTCAGCTGTTAACACGGGTTTTTAGTTTTTGGTCTCAACACATCCCCTTGCAGCGAAGGACGAACGTGACAATTAACTGAATCAGTGACTACCAGCAAAGATTATCTTTGCTACCAGTTAGACATTTATTGCCCGGTGCTGGTATCTATCAGTTCAGTTGTGCCTGTCGTGATCAACCGACAACAACGAAGACATCTCAAGCAATTAGTGAAGCTCAATGTGTTCTAACTGTTGCGGTTTAAAACTACTGTAAACGGTAAGAAATACTTTTTATTTTATCGTTTATAAACTCTGAGAGGGTAGCCACAATTTGCGCACCCACTGCAGTCTGCTCCCAGTTGAATTCAGCAGCCTTGACGGAATAAAGTACAGTATCACGTGCACTTTATTCCGCCAAGGCTGCTGAATTCAACTGGGAGCAGCCTGCAGTGGGTGCGCAAATTGTGGCTACCCCTCTTGAGACGAGTTCTTTAAAACATTTAATACTGGTGTAAGAGATTGGGATTTAACACGTATGGGTGTCCAAGGGCTCCAAGGTTAGAGACTGGACGTTCGACAGGCGCTTAGTCTCTGAAACCTAGAGTCCAGGCAGGCCGCAGAGTTGATCGAGAAACTCTATCCGTCAACTGCGCCAGTTGACGGATAGACTCAAAGAGTGTAAATTCGGGCGGCCCTGCGTTGCAGAAAAATTCGACGATGGACTTTGATATGTAAATTAGTTTCTCGCCAGTCGACTGCACTTGCAAAGACTTAAGCTTCCAAATCGGATTAATTCTTTTCACTGAGGATGCTTAAGCAAGGATTAACAGGTTATGTTTTGGTTTAACTTAACGCCCATTTCTGGTACCTTAAGTCTTCTAACCGTAAATGTAGTGGCATTTACGGTTAGATATTTCGAACAAGCCGCAGAGGTCTAGTCTAAAGGCTTTTATTTTACGTTCCCCGTATGCACAGTCAACGTGGATTTTGAATATTAGATTTGCACTAGTGATCTAAAAACCACTCGTATCTGTTGACTTTACAAAAAGTTTGTACAAAAATGTACAGGCAGTTAAAGAACCATTCTTGCTGATTATCAATCAAAATGAAAATACATTTCCAATTTTATCCAAATTGGGGCTAGATGTAAAAATATAGCTTATAAAGCTTAAATGATGTTAATTTACAAAAGTTTACCAAGGCGAACACTTCTATCATTGAACCGTACCGATATTGGCTTTCAAAACAAAAATAACATTGAACTTGGGGTAATACAGGCAGGAACTAGCATTTTATCATTAATTTGCGTGGCACAGTGGTTAAAGTAATTTATTGGTATGAATCTATCGGCACATATAAAGAAATATCCCTAAATAAAAAGTACCAGGTGGTTTTCATGGCCATTGGAGTATTCCTTCGAAAAAAAATCCAGATTTATTCCGAACAATGGCCACACTGTACAACAATAATGGAAGCTACCATGTTTAATCCCTGTGGTATATTTACAACGCCGCATGCAATACCGAAACAGAAGCCAGCGAAAATATATCACGTGACTTCAGCAAGTTTGCAACAAGCCTCATCCTTGTGAACTTCGTTGAGCACACAAAACATATGAGCGAAGTTCGTTTAGAAATTTTTAATGCAAAAAAACTACTTTTTAAAACCTCAGTGATTT
Organism: Ophioderma brevispina; assembly: GCA_023653785.1. NCBI lineage: Eukaryota > Metazoa > Echinodermata > Ophiuroidea > Amphilepidida > Ophiodermatidae > Ophioderma > Ophioderma brevispina. Next base: position 5,501 of record JAMKCH010036313.1, read on the forward strand.
GAGAAAAATGCAAAGATGGGTGTTTTAGATATCTTTTTGTGATTAACAGAGGTTGTTGGCCTAAACACTAACAATCAATGAAAACGTGGACATTTTAAAAGGAGTCGCGTAATATTTAGTTTCATCGCAGTCGCACTGTAACCACTGATCTCTATACAATGGATTGGCTACAGAACAGTAATTGTATATTAGATGAATGGAGCAAAGGGGGGACATCTTGGTCTACCGAACACATAGCATTCCAGAGACACAATGTTTAACAGAAGTTGTATCAAGGGTGCACGTTTTAGAGACATGCCATCCCATACGCGCAAATACAATGAGCTCACTGAATTGGCTTGATTCTGTAGTCTGTTTATGGTCGCTTATCCACATTTCAATGGGAACAAATTTTGTATAAATGACTGGCTCTTAACCACCTGCTTGGGCTCTTTTGGATGACCAATATAGCCGTCAGTGCCCTTGTATAGAGATCAGTGTTCGAAACCCACTAATGCGCGGTTCAGCAACTACGTACTTTTCAATGTACCGAGTAACGCTTCTTTGTATGATGAAGAGTTCCTAATTTTATTTTAAAAACTATATTTCTCGAGAATCCCAGGCTCATTTTATAAAAATAGGCCACAAAAGTATGCATTTTTTAAATTTATATATTTTAAAGGAAAAATCGTTAAATTAAGCTGGGTTTTAATTTCAATGTTAAAAGTAAACACGATAGTCTTTCATACAGACCAGAACTTGACTAACCACCGATCATCTCTCAATTGGTGCTAAAGACTAAACATGGCTTGTGGCAAAACGATAGATAAATAATAAACATGGCGGCTTCGTTAAATCGTCTACTGCTTCGAAAGTTAAGCATGAAAATGGTGTTTTTCTTCGCAGGAATACTCCAATGACCATAAAAACCATCTGGTACGTCATATTTAGGGATATTTCATTATATATGTGCCGATAGATTCATACCAGTAAATCCCTTTAAGGTCTTTGCCTAGGGTGTGATCGAGAAACTCTATCCGTTGACGGTAGAGACCGACCCTATTGTAATTTTGGACGGGCCTGCGTGGCAGAAAAGTTCGACGCGGGGACTTTGATATGTAAATTAGTTCTCGCCAGTCGACTGCACTTGCAAGACTTTTAGCTTCCAGATCGGATTAACTCTTTTCACTGAGGATGCTTAAGCAAGGATTAACCGGTCCATGTTTTGGTTTAACTTCCCCCATTTTCTTTTCCTGGTACAATTAGACTTCTAATAAATTCAGTGGCATTTACGGTTAAAATATGTTCGACCAATCTGGTGCAGAAGGTCCTATATGTTCAAACTTCTGTAGGAACGTGAAAAATCAATTATCCGCTCTCCCCATGGATGCATCTTAAAGACGCAGGGCAGATGAGCCATGACAAACACCTCGCTACAGTCTATCCCGATAGGGTAATTCGCTGTAGGAGTGCCACGTAATGATTCGTTGCCCGGGCCCCATCAATCGGTCCAAACAAATCCAGGCTTATAGCGCGGGAAGGCTTATTATATTCGACGAAACGAAACGGGCTCAGTGCACCCATTGGATTACACGCTTTATATTTTTCCGTCAGAGTATAAAATGCGTGATAACGGAATAAAGCGTATAATCCAATGGATGCACTGAGCCTGTTCCGTTTCGTTTCGTCGAATATAATAAGCCGCGGGGAAACGTTTCATAGCACGTATCCTATGCCCTGTGATTTTTTTGGACCGATTGCTGGGGCAACGAATCCTATTCTTGGTACTTCTACAGCGAATTCCCTGGTGTCGGAGAACAATGTATACTCATGCTATCTGTAGAACCCAGTTGTCAGCGCGTAATCTTCTTGATTACAGCTGTTAATGCCAAGATATGCCACACATAAAAAGACACTAAAAATACTATAGTAAGAGTAATGATTGCGGAGAAAATGGGACTTGGTGTTGTAACTAGTCGGTCGATATGACTATTTACGGGGCGACTCCGCCTGCAAGTCAACAGCTGGGTGTGAATGGGAATATGCACCATGCAAAGCCCAGAACAATGGAGTTCAATAAATTAACAATACAATAACGTGGCTGCGATGCGCTGATTTCCAGCCATATGTCGGGGCAGAGAAGATGAGAAAGAAGAGATGGTTCAACTGTTACTTCAAAAGATAAACTGTTCATCCGCCAATCATCTAATTGCCTTAAATCCGATTTATTGGATCAAAGACCTGCGCTACTTGCTGGAGAACATCACATACACATGTCATTAAATCTCGGAAATATGCCAATTACTCAGATGTCAAATGATATTTGCAAGAGGACGAGACAATAGGGTCGTGGACCAGTACAGCGAACGTACTATTCTGCATCACTTACAGACCACACTTTGATACCACCAAATTCAAAGCATTTGACACTTTGGACACTTTTGGACACACACCAGTATGGTTGAGGTGTATTCAAAATGCATTTATCTAATCATTCATCATATCATATTTCATAGGAACTAACCGGAAATGTTCAAATTAGGCTAACATAACATCCTTTATTGACCTCAAAACATTAAATCAAGGTTAGCTTACCGAAAAAAGGTGGATTTTGCTGTTGTTCTTTCGCTAAAAAGTCACTGTTCTCAATTATTCGCAAACAGATAAAATAAATAATTATTGGTCAGAACAAACGTGGAGTTCCTAACCAACAGAGAACATTTAGCTAGAAAATGAATAAACTGTAGCAGTGTGTCAATTACTTCCTGTTGTGAAACTTTCCAGACTGGCCAAGTTTGAGTCGGATGAAACAGATTACTTCAAAGGTCCAATCGAGCGGCCCTTTAAGTTTCCCAAACAATGAGATGGTGAATGAGGGTAATCCTGGGTAATCGGATTTCAAAATCGAGCCATCTCCTTCTTTCTCATCTTCTCTGGTCGGAGCAAAAATGTTCTATTTCCTTTCACTTATCAAAAATTTGCATTATACTACAACTGGCTTGGAACTTCTCATTTTAGACACCATTTAAAAACTATTTAAAGCTGTAATACAGTCAGGAAATAGCAAATTATAAAAATCACTTAGCGTGGAAAATTCAAAATCGCAGAGGAACTCGTGCTCGCTTGTATTCACAACGATAATAAAGTTTATTGCAAAACGCAATAAACTGATTGTTAGAACACCAGGAAATGATTTCTGATTCCTTTTGGGTTGCTTGGTTACCGATTGTATGGGAACCAATCGTGCTTCACCCTTTCGTCTTCAACAACCAATCAGGGTGTTGTATTTCTGGGGAAGTTTGTCCGGCTTTCCTGGAAATTGTCACTTTGGTATTTGCCAACGGGGAGTTTAGTCGCTCTTCTCGGCTTGTTGACAATTTATAAAATTTTCCCTCCCTCCCCCCTCCAGGTGTGGTAGACCAGAAGTCCTTTAATTACCTCAATTTAGGTATTAATGGTTCATTGGTATCTTTGCTTATGCTCTTTTAACATATTGGACTTTTGTAATTTGTCAATAAGACTTTTGGGAGTTTTTTTTATCTTACGATTATAATGAATCCTGTTTTGTACTGGTTAATTTAAGAAATTGGGTAATTTCATCGATCTGAACCTTCTATAAATTGAACTAATTGTAGCATATCAGGCGCGGATCCAGGGAGGGGGCACGGAGGGGGCGCGCGCCCCCGGTAACTCTGCAAAACTCTTGCAAATCAGCCCATTTTGAGCGATTTTGGACCAGTTACAGCTTCAGCCCCCCGGTAATGTTGGACATTTTTCAAATCCTGAATCCGCCAATGCATATAATATAATAAATTAAAATGGATGTAACTAAGTTGTGCTAGTGGAGAGGTCTCGTTCCTTAGCAAATGGCGCATAGTTTGCTAGTAAAACTAGTTGTAAATCTGTATGCATTCGATAAGGGATCTATGGGAATTCAAGGTGAAGTTAGGGGCACTATGTTATGGATCGGTTACTTTTCTTTGGCAACATTGCTGGGGAGTGGGAACCACAGCGGCTTCGCATATTACTGGTCGCAGGTGCATTAGGATTATAACAAGAACTTCGAATGTGAAGTTAGGCATGTTCATTCCGCGGTACCTTCTTGGCATTGCTGAGGAGTGGGAGCATCAGTGGTTTAGTATATTATTGGTGATGGAGTGTTTGAATCGGAAAGAAACCTGCGAATTTTATAAATAAATATTTGGAATACTTTGATTTGGATGGAAATTAAATAGGGGACTTATCTCGCTGGCAAAACTATGGCCACATTTTCATATCGCATTGCTTTCGTGTTTTTCATTTCTCTGGCGGTAAATGTCTTATCGTGATTTAGAAACTAGAGGCTGTGTAGCAGAGTAGGGTATCACTGATCGATCTCCGACAGTTGCCTTATGCAGCTCATTAACGAAGGTTTTGCGGTATGCCTGAGAGTCCACTTGATATGTGCGATGCTGGACACTGTATTCATGGTATTTGGAGAATTTGCATTACAACTATGCAAAAAGTCGTCCAAATGCTAGGTCCTAGGATTCGTGTTCCGGTCAGGCGATGTTAAAGGCGTGTGCACCAAATTTTTAATCCAAGTACCTTTGCCAGCAAACCACTTAACCACGTTTGTGGGTGTTCCGGAAACTTTACTAGGTTTACCTGATCACTTGAATTCAACAACCCTTAAACGGAATAAAGCTGTGAATTCATAGGGTCAAGATTATGATGGCCGCGACGTTGCAATGACGAAAGACATATCAGTGATTTGCTAAATCAGCAAATCGAAAAAAAAAAATCATCACAAATCAGAATTTAGCATGTACGTAACAAGTACAGGATTCCTAACATTACCCTGCAAATGATTAAGACCAGAAGCAACCTTAATAAGGACAGAATCGGAAATTTTAGTCATACTGTCCGAACGGACACTTACTACAACACGTAATTAAATGGAGAATCGTATCTTGGAACACTGCCGTTTCTTCATTTCTGTCAATTCTACAGCTGGAAAAGGTAACTTATGAGAATTCTACAGACTTATCCTTCACTTTTTTGAAGGCAATTCCTGCCAAATTTCAATATTTTCAATCACTGATAGTGTCTTTCTGGTAAGCAAAAAACAATGCATTTTCTGTTTACCATGGAAGTTTTGGATCCGAACGGGGATAAACCCGATCAAAAAATCAGACGATCAGAGGAAAAGGGTTTTCATTATGTTATACTCAAAATTATTAATTAAAGGCTAAAAGCGATTTCCTTTCATACTGTTATTACGGATTTAAGCGGGACAAATGCGGAAATTGACCTGGGCCTCTTGCCTTCCAGTACACAGGAGGCAGGCAGGAGTCCCTGCTTCCTCCTTAGTCTAAAATTCTTGTTCATGGCATAGATTACTCCACTTGAAACACAATTAAACCACTTCAAGGGGCGAATCATTGTTTATTGACCCAGTCCCTGGGGTCCTATAATCTGGAAGCGCTCCCTTCTGCAAGAGTCTCTGCTATCTCCCGTCTGCCTCCTGTGTCTACAAATATAATCAAGGCAGATGTTTACCGTGTCGATAGACGTAGTTTTATTTTCATGGCCAATTTGGCCCAAATGGTAAAAATAAGTAAACACGGGATGAATTCAGTATTCTACCACCACATTGGAACACATCATAAACATGCAGTTTGTTCTTGAGGGCTGCCGAATCATTGGGTGGTGGCACAATAGCATTTTTTTCCGTCAAACACTTGTGCCGGAAGTACTTTCTGTCACAGAACTGGGTGCATGTGTGTAAAATGGTCTTCCATGGTGTACCATCAGGGATCTATTTCCTAAATTTTCTAGAATTTTTCAAATTAATAAAATTGATAAAACTTCTAGATTTTTTTCTAGATTTTCTTCTAGGTTATTTTTTTTCTAGAATTATTTACTAGATTTTGTTTCTACATTTGCAAGTGTTATATAGGGTCCACACAAATGTTGAGGTTACGCAGCGTGTTAGCAAGAGCAATAGGGTAAGCATTCGAGTGAACAAATGTTTTAAGGTAGGCCTACGCATGTTGAAGCTTATCGAAACAAATTATTCTTATTCGGGAATATGTTTAAAAATTTGAAACAAAATAAAAGGTAACATATAAAGCTTTGAATATGATAAACAAAATTATTAGACCTAACAAAAATGAGAATCAAACAGTCCAGAAGAAGGCGTACAAGTACGTATACGTACAAGTACGTACATACGTCATAATTTCCCACAATGCAATGCAGCTTTTTAAAGAAATCATTAGGTTTAACATTTCACCCCGGGACAGTTTATTTTTGAAGTTGTGAGGTTGCAATCTTCACTATATAGTTTTATAAGGCTTATCAACAACGGATTTTTGATATCTTTTTTAAAATAAAATTTTAATTCAGAAAATATGACGTCATAAGTGACATTTTTTCAATAATTAAATTTCGACATATGAAATCAAAAATTTGACACATGGAATTTATTTATTTTTGTTTATTTACAACGGTGGCACACGCCCATGTGGTGGTGCATCCTAATAATAACAAAGGTACAATGAAATTACAGCAATAAAAACATGATATAAAACTACAGCAAACAAATGTGAGCAAAATAATTAAAATAAAAAGGTTTCGGTCTCATTGGTGCGCCATGTGTGTATGACAATGCGGTGCCCCAAATTGTACACACTAAATCCCAGGGATCCCAAGGGCCAGTCCCCAGAACTGCAGCTAGGGACCAATCGGTGTTACGATTTGAAATCAGTCCCTACCACCCCAACACTAAACCATATTAGACTTGAATTCAAAACCAACAGGTAAAATACAAGGAAAAATAGGGCCCAATTCCAAATATTTCGACCGTTCCTCAACTACAACCCTAAAGGACCCGCGTCAAAATCCCCAAAATCCAGAGTGAAGGCCTTTGGCGCCCATGTGCTGGCTGGCGGGGGGCAAAGTCACACTAAACTGACGCACTAAAGTGACCAAAGAAATGAAAGGGAATTGCAATTCAAACAATACTAAAATAGCAAAAAGTAAAGCACACAAAGAGCGCATGAACAGCGAAAAATTATCATTTAACTTTGTCTTGTTTAAGGTGGGTTCTTAAGTTCCATGTTTTTAAGGTAAGATTTGCAGAATTTGTCAAAAATGGTATCAATATCATCAGCCATTTTCCCCTGAATCGGCGTATGACACGAGGCGTTATGTTGTTTGTCATTAGTTCTGAAATTTTTATCCTTTTCTAGTCTCAAATCTGAGAATCCCGAGAGGATTTTTGTAAAATTCTTTTGTATTTATAATTTGGTGACGTATGTCCGTTAACTTGTACGAATCGGCATACAAGTACGCCATCGTTTTACATTTCGTAACCCTTTGATATAGCTGAGGTAAACAATTACATTGACCTTATAAAAAAGTGATACCACAATTTGAGAGTATTTACTACCCAGCAAGTGACCTAGAGGGTCTAGACTAACTACAAAAGGGTTAAACCTTTCTTTAGTGAGGGGTAAACGAATTGCTTAAATAAGGCCACTGTGATATTCTGCTCCTGCATTGGACATACAAAAACTTGGAAGGGGTGTATCATGTTCAAAAACATTCTACAAATCAAATGCCAACAGTGTGTAACTTTTTCAAAATATAATTATGGGCTAGAATGCCAACGATGTAACAACAGATACAAAAATATTATCGGATCAAACTGTAAGACTTCTGGTCCATTCTATGGAAATATTGCTCCAAAACTAAAAGGTCAAAATCTGTAAAGCGTTTTCGGAGCCAATGGCAAACAGCGTATATCCCAATACTACGGTAAAGGACGGGTTAGGGTTTGGAGCAAGGATAGTTTCTTTTTGAGCTGCGAAGCCAAGAGCTCATACAAAATCGGCCAGAAACTGTTCGTGAGGTGTTCGGTTCGTCCGTTCGTTCACTTACGGTAACTGTCCATTAAACTGGGATCCAGTGATTGCGCAGTTTCAGTTGTCCCGGATTAATTTTTTCCAAATCGGCACGAACACGTTATTTTCGTGATATTACCAATACAAAAAAACTAGCGAGTTGGTGGGCCGCTGTTTCGGACATACCAAGGTCAAAGTTCCTAATAATACCCGGTATTTAATAAAAAATTAGAACTGTGCAATATTTACTGTGACATTGTGATAAAAGCCCGGTGACAAACATCACACTCATCGTATAATTGCATACCCGCCATATGGAAATTGATTCTATTTGATCTTAGCACGGTAAAATTTTTGAACCAAACACATACTGACGATTGTTTTTTTTTTTTTTTTTTTAAGGTAAGATTTGTAGAATTTGTCCAACTGGTATCAATCTCATCAGCCATTTTCCCTGCATCGGCGTCTGACACGAGGCGTATGTTGTTTGTCATTTTTAGAGTTCTGAAATTTTGTATCCTTTCCTAGTCTCAAATCGGAGAATCCCGAGAGGATTTGTTGTAAAATTTCTTTTGTATTTATAATTTGTGACGTTGTACTACATGTACCTACTTTAGCGTATCGCAGACAAGTACGCCATCGTCTGCACTGTCCAAAAATCCAAAAAAAGAATGAAGACATTTTCGTAACACCTCCCTTTGATATAGCTGATGTAAACTTAAATTGACCCCCTATTAAAAGTGATACCACAAGTTGAGAGTATTACTACCCAGCAGTGAACCTAGAGGTTCTTACTAACTACCAAAGGGGTAAAACCTTTTCTGTAGTGAGGGTAAACGAATGGCGTAAATATGCCCCTGTTATTTCCTGCGCCTGCTCTGAATACAAAAACGTGGAAGGTGTGTATTCATGTCAAAAAATTCTACCAAATCAACTGCCAAAGAGTGTTTAAACTTTTTTCCAAAATATAATTACGTGTCTAGGAATGCCAACGATTATACTGTAACAACAGATACAAAATATTATCGTATCAAACTGTAGACCTTCTGGTCCATTCTATGGAAATATTTTTGCCCAAACCATAAAAAGGTCAAATCTGTAAAGCGTTTCGGAGCCAATCAAACATCTTATATCAGGGGCGGATTTTAGAGGGGGCGCCCCGGCGCGCGCCCCTTCTATTTTTTGCAGATCACAGGGCACCGGGCGCCCTATATAGCGCAGGGCGTATTGTAATATTTAAACATGACTTTTTTACGCACAGGGCGCCCTTAGATCGTCAAGAATTACCGTACAGGATGTTGGGCGTCATGTAATCTACTGTATGGGCTCCCGCGGTGCCGTCTACCCCCCTGAGATTTCAAAACGACTGGGAAGAAACGGAACTTCCTTGAGCTGGAATATTTGGCTCCCCCTGTTATTCGAATCCTGGATCCGCCCCCGTGTAGATCGCGGCAATACTACGTTAAGGCTGGGTTAGGTTTTGGAGCAAGTATAGTTGTTGTTTTTTGAGCTGCGAGGCAAGCTCCTACAAATCGTCCAGAAACTCCGTTAGTTAGTGTGTTCGTCCGTCCCTTTCGTCGTTACGGTAACTGTCTCATTAAAATGAATGTATCCATGTATGCTCTCATTTTACAGTTGTCCCGGTAAATTATTTCCATCGGCACGAACCGCCTTATTTTCGCTTGATTACCAATAAAAAAACAGCGAGTTGGTGACGCTGTTTCGGACCTACCACGGTCCAAGTTCCTATTAATAAATACCCGGGGTTTAATAAAAAATATTAGAACTGTGTGCAATAAATTTAAACTGGATATGTGATCAAAGCCCCTGATGAAAACATCACACTCTTCTCATCATTCACTATACGGCTCCATATTGGAACATTGGATTCTTTTTATCTTTAGCAACGGTAAATTTCCTCTTGAACAGTTTCCTTTCTGAGCAAAAAGTGCATATACCTGACGATGTTCTGGATTCCGTAAGGATCATTTTATAACCGGGGATCCCCCAGCGAAATCGTCGACAAAGTGCTTTTTTTCATGCTGTTTTATGTTTACGTAATGGCTGGACGAATGTCCAAATTCACTTCGAACAGGATTGCAAAAACTCAGACCGATACAACTCGACATACCAACTCGACCATCATCCAACTCGACGGACAACCAAGGCGACCGTCATACCAGCTCGATCGATAACCATCTCGACTGTTAATTCCAACTCGACCGTCGCGTGAATTACCAACCGACCGATCGCGTTCCAACTCGACCGTGTAATTTATTTAATCATGATTTAAGATTATGCAGTTTTTTTAATTAAGAATTATTCGCTTCATATATACATGGCACTGTCTCTTTAGCCTATAACATCTCGAATTTAAAATGGGCCAGAGAAGATGTTCGGTATGGCCGTTTTTTTTTCTAAATTTTGTTGGTGTTTTGGTCAGCTTAAAAAGCCAAATCATATATTTCGAATATATTTTAGATAGTAACTAATTCTAGATGACTAATTTAATTACTACACTGTTGTAATTAAAATAGTAATATAGAAAATCGTTTAACTTCGCAAAGTTAGAATGAATGTAATGTATGTTCACGTCCAATGGATGTTCCATTATCATGATAGTAGGGGCCTAAGAAATTCAATAGGATTCCCTGTTGGTACATATGCCTCTCGCTGTGGATATGCACTACAATTACAGAGTAATGCAAGTTTCCTCGCCCTCGTTGATGTGTTTCCTGACCCTGGTAGTATAGATATTAGTGAGAGCACTATGGGCGATAGGATAGTTGATTTGGTTGAAACTTTCTCAGAATGAGGCAATTGGTAAGAGCAATACCCACATAAAGTGGCATCCGGGTGTGCACCACTATTAATCCCTTCGGGAAACTGATGCCGTCGATTTGTCAATATTGTTCAAACAGGTTGGCATGTAGGTGCGATCGACACGATCAGACTGTCAACATACTGAATTCTGGTCGACTGGTTGTGGCCGTATTCAGGGGTTTTCAACCAAAGAGGACACTGATACATAGATTGCCCCTTACGTTTGGCTATGTAGTACATGTAACAGCCCTAGTGTGGGTTGGTGTGTAGTCCCGTAGGTTTTCATGCTAAAATTGAATTTTGTTGCTGTTTGGGGTTTAATAGACCTTAGAACTGTCAGAAAATGATGATGTGCAAATTTTCGGACTCATGCCCCCTCTTCAAGTGGGAAAATAAATTAGTAACAGGAAAAAATTTAAAAAATCGAGTCACATTGTGTTTTTAATGTAACTAAGGAGGTGACTCGTTTCTTCTCTATCGCCCGTACGCGTCATGTCTACCACCGTTATCGATTTTGCCATGCGTTTTTCCCAGCGTATCTTTATTAAAAGGCGGTATAGGCCCCATAATGGTTTCAAGGATGTCCCCGGTTTTTTTTCCTTTCTCCCTCTGGTTTTTTTCCCATTTCTTTCCCCTTCTTCCCTTTTGTCCTCCTTCCCCCTCCGCCTTCCTTTTCCCATTCCTTATCTCTTTTTCCTTCGGTCCCACGCTTTCTCCCCCGCCTCTCTTTCGCCTTGTCTTATTCCCCCTCCCCTATCGACCATTTAGACCCTTGCGACATTTTTGCTATGTAACTAGCCATCCAAATGGTCACCACTGTAAAATAAACATTTTTGGACCTGTGAGACCAATACAAACAACTTATCACCATTTCCAACAAAATCAGAGCATGTGGCAATTTACCCATATGACCTTGAACCATTATGGGGCTATAGCTCTTTAACTAAAGGTCGGAACCTAGGCCAAACATACTTTACTCCTAATCCTTATAAGGAGACTAACATGTTGTAATCTAATGTACATTAAAACGACAATTGTTTAACTCGAGTTGTTAAATTTTTCCCTGTATTAACATTTCCCCGCTTGAGAAGGGGGCATCATTCCGAAAATTGCACCCCCTCATCATTTTCTGACTGTCTTGCCCTCTTAATGAAAACCAAGAAAATCACTTTAGAGCACCAAAATCGCTACGAACTGTTTCATTGACATCCCACCCACACTATCCGTACCTGAGCTATTAATATTTATGGTATATTCATTTTAGTCCGTACATCGTTTTTAAAATCTGTTTTATTCCCGCAACAGACGGCCAATTCACTTCACGAGATACCTCACGAATTGTGACATATTAGATTTTTAGGATATAATCTAGAGTTTCTATAACATTTTTTGATTGAAAGGTGAACTCAGAGATTTGTAAGATATTATTTTTTGTGAAGGTTGATTAAAATAACATAAATGTCACCTAAAACGCTAATTCCAAAGTTAGAGAGAATCGTCATACCTTGTTACAAAAATCCGGGGTCGGAGTTGGCATAGACGGTCGAGTTGTGTTATCCGTCGAGCTGGAATTACTAGGGTTAAAAGGAATTTCTTCGTCTACCGTGCTGAACGTTTTTATTTGGGCTTAAAGTACCTCGCATCACTGTAGAATCACCAACCTCCGTATACCATAACCGCTAGCAGTGATAACAATGAAGAGGCTCACAGCTAAAAAAAAGTTTCGCAAATATTCGGAGCTAATAAATTTGTTTTTTTTTCCTCGCTCGTAAAACAAGGCACACAATACCTGAGAAGGAGTCGTTTTATCATACATAATAGATGCATAAAATTCATGATTAGTAATTCTGCATACAAAATTCAGGGGAAATCCTTATAATTGTATAGTTTCCACAACAGTGACGACAGGGCTCTCTTGCAGCTGCAATACTAGCGTCCATTACTCAACATATGAACGCAATTGTATATGTATATTTTGTTTATTTCTAAGCTTTTTTTTTGATTTTGCAAATCAACTGTCGATTGTATTATAAGGACATTAGCAACAACTTTGGTGAGTAATTTTTAATCCGAGTTGATTGTGAATTCAGTAATGCTGCTACAACGAGAGCATAATGCTTGAGGGCCTGCCTGCCATACGGTTTAAGGAGAACCGGTACTAATAGAATAGCTTATACAATACGTACGCTAAAAATACTTATTGAACACCTATGGAGTGGTTTCACAATCATGGGAAAAGGAATTATATTAAAAAAAAAATACTAACCATAAAATGACTTAAAACATTTTGTCTGACCGCATGCGCTATTGAAATTCGCGCGTGTAATTGGGAATATGTTATTGTTATGTCTATACTGACGGCACAGTAGTGTCATACAACTTCACACGTGATGCTTTCACGATGTGCTCATGTATGACGCAAACCTGCCGACCGTACCGCCTAACACGTTATACACTAGCGAGAATTCTAAATAGCGCTGGTCGGACTAGAGGTTTTAAATTAATCGGTTTTTGGTAAATATAATTCCAGTTTTTGACGAAACAACGCCATTATGTGGTCATAATTTATATCTTATAGAGTTCTTTGTATAATATTTTCTTTTACGGGGTTCTCCGTTTCTTTAAGTGCGTTATCATACGCATACATTGCGGCGAGATTCTTTTTCTGTCATATACCTTAGAAAAAAAATAAATACTACATTACATTAATATATTTATTTTACCTAAATTTTTTGAGGTATTTTTAAACTAATTTAAAACGCCTACACTTCAACTGTCCAAAGTCATGCTCTATAAATAGTGACAATGGTGACGTCAACGCCTGGCAACGAACAAACCACTGCCCGGCAATATGCGTTAGCACCTGCATGGCTTGTGCTTTTAAAATTCGCGCTCAATCAAGCGTGATAAGGCTATTGAATGCTGTAACTGTATGGGCATATTCTTCGCACCTCTAACATGTCAGAAGACCAGGTGCTAACTTGTGTTTGTAAACATTGATGTTAGCTCATCTATAGAATAGCGCCTGTTAATTTGGCATCGTACTACGTTAAAACCTTGACACAATTCTTTGTTGATTAGTTTGTTTTGAAAATGTTCTGGGAGTGCAAGAAAGATCACTCTCCAAAATTTAGAGTAGCTAATCTTTCTAGCACCTCCCGGGCAACTTAAAAACAAACCCATTATCGGGACCCGTGCTAGGCAATTTCCAGGGCCTCGAACACAAAGGACTTCAGCGATACAGATTGGCAATTACTAACCTCCCGTCGGTAAACTTGTATGGGCAGACCAGCTGATTTCGAGTTGCAATTTCATTGAAAAGCAACCTCGGGGCAAGACATTAGGTCTACAAATCTAGAGCAGGCTCCGGCCAGAATTGTCTCGCTAGCTTTCGGCAATGGTTCATCTTCACTGCGCTAAAACATTGGAACCGCTGAAGCCCAAAGTCGGGACTAAGGGCTAGTGATGTAATGCGTATTAAAATTGAAGATACATTTTTCGAACGTCCCTTTTTTCATAACAAACCCATCAGTGATGATTTTCCTATAAATGCATCTCTGGTATAGCTATGGGTCCCCTTTTGGAACAAACTGGTATAGATATGGATCCTACTTCCAGACTCTCGGGGACACGTCCCTACCCAAACCAAACTTGAGCCCCCTTTTTTTTTTTTTTTTTTTTCCCCCCCCCCCCCGGGACTTGCATTATACGAGAAACCGATATTTTTTCAACACTATTATTTTAGCCATGTCTGACACCATTATATTGTAAGATTTTAGAGGGTATACGATGCAGATATGGTCCTTGATTTTGAGCAGCAAAGTCGATATTAAGTGATTGACAGTATTTCTAGTTCCTTCTAGAAGTTATGACCTATGGTGACGGCGTGCGTTATCTGATGACATTGTCTGACAGGCACTATTGCATTCGTGAAAAACTGCACGTTGAAAACAATAGATAATCTAACACGGGGTATGTTTGTTTCCATTTTAGCTTTTGGCATCATGATGGGGACGATTCGCCGGAGGATATTACTGATGTGCCTTTTATATTCAGTTATATCATCGTGTACTGCTGCATTCACAGAACAAGAACAAGCCTTACTCGGGAAAGAATTTGATCAACGGGAAGCATTATGATGTAGCTGTTGCTTAAATTGTGAATAGGAGATGTTGGCACGAGCCAGTATTGCATACCAGAGGGAATATAAAGGTGACAAATAGGGAAAAATGACTCGCGAGGGATTTATCGGGACTGGGGTGAAAGCCTTCCCGAGCACATACCAGAATCCTCAGGTATACCAAGGAATATAATTTCTACTCTATTTGTGGGATAACATTTGTTACATATACAAATATCCGACCAGGTGCTCCAGCTGTATGTAAATAAGGGAAAACGGGACTAACCTATTTCTGCTGATGGAACGTAGCGCATGCACAACAATACACCCCCTGAAAAGGGACCCGGAGACCCGTCTATGTCCCAACTACCGGTGTGGCAAGAGATGGTTCCGCTGGACTCATAGACCACCTATCCGCGGGGCAATCGATTCAGTTGTTATTTAAAATGAATTTAACCAATATTAAGGGTTTATCACTTGCCACCCACGTTTGGAAACCCTTGCATCATGTATCCGTTATTTGTTTGAACCTAATGTCAGCAATGTATAACAGAAAATGTTGTTTTTCCATACGAGTGGCACACTACTTCCACATACTATTCATTTTGGCATACCTTTTATCCCTCATGTCATATGACCCCATCGTTTTGATCCATATCAACTGATTAGTGCTTGTCCATCTTGCTGTGGAAAAGAATTATATAGAGAAAATTTACAATTGGAAATGTTATTTTAATATTTACACACATAGCGGTATGAGCAAATCAAATCTAAGGAAAATTTGCACCGGCCTGATGCTAGCAGAAAAGGCGGGGAAAAAGCTTTCAAAGCGACCGGACTGGAAGGTCGACGCGGGTACATATACTCGTTTTCAGACGCAGAAAGGATAGGCTTCACGGGGGTGGGTAAACAAAAATGATTTATTCTAAAACTAAAAGTTTCTGATGGTTGGTTTAATATGGTACCCGTATCAAATTCTTAACTGCCGACTTTATAGCGAAGGGCAGATATAATAGGGGCCTATTAGGAATTCCGCGTACCTCCCACTACAGAAAAAAAAAGGTCGGACACCTTTGGTAGTTAGTATGGACCCTTACATCAATGCTTGGTAGGTAGTACTCTCCAAATTGTGGTATACTTTTCAATAGGGGCCATGTAAGTTTACACAGGGGTCAACCTTTTTTTAAAATGCCCCAATCGTTTTGAAACGTATGCCATATTGTCTATCTAATCATAAGGATTCCAAAATGTATAGTTTGTACCACCTACGACCAGTGGTATTGGAGTTCTAGGGTAAAAAGGCTAAAAAATGATAAAAAAAGTCAATCTCAATTTTTACAGGGGGTCAACATGAAAAGTTAATCTGATTATATTTTAAATACTTGCAAATTATTGCCTGAGGAAGAGGACTCCCAAAAAGGAAGTTTATTACGTTAAGTGTTTACGTACGGAGATAAGGGTCAAAGAGGTCAACGCCAATTGCGATTATGTTGACCTATGACCTATTTTGTCGCCTAACATGATTAACTATTACACTGCAGATGGTATAAACTATCCTTATTTTTGAACGCCTCAAGCTTAGCTTAACAACTCTATTCATTTTTCAACAAAATTGGCAGCAACTTCTGATTTTGAGCCTGTACAAAATTGGAATGACCTTTTTTACCATTTTAGCCATTTTTTTACCCTAAACTCCAAAACCATGGTCATAGATGGTACAGACTATACATTTTTGGAATCCTGATGGGAAGACGGACAATATGGCATGCATTTCAACATTAATTGGAGGGATTTTAAAAATTTGACCCTGTGTAAAACCTTTTAAATTGGCCCCTATTGAAAAAGTGACCACACAATTAAGAGTAACGACCTACTAGCGTTGATATAGAGGGTTCCATACTAACTACCAAAGGTTGTCAAACCCTTTTCTGTAGGAGGGGGTGGTAAACGATGTTTGAACCTGGGTCCTAGCTCTCCACTTTAATGTTGTTCAATTTTTGGTAAAAAACTGAGCTTTGTCGAAGATGGCTTTAAACTCTAAGCAATTAGAGGCCAAAGTCCTGCATTCAGTAACTTAGAGGTTCCTCAAAACACACCCGGAATTAGTGTTTCACTTTGACAAACATGTCTCGGATTTAGTTTCCCGGTATAGAAAGACAACGGTCCAAATCTTTCTCCACTCTCCTTTCTGTTAAATCTAAGTTTAACGGATTTAAACAATCATTGAAAGTATTTGAAAGAAACTCATACATTTTAATAGCGAACAACAAGGTTCTGGAAAACGAATTCAGCCAGTTGTTATTTTGTTGGAGGTTTCTGCAAGACAAAAAAAGTTGTACGATTTCTGGGAGTGCATGTTGCAACCACTTCTAAATCCAAATTGAGATCAGTAAATAGTATAGGATTTCCGTATTCGATTTACGAAATTCGGCGTTTGCACTTTTGTATAACTTCATTCATTTTTACTTTTAGATTGGATCAATACCAACTGCAAGGTGTGATGCTACCTACAAAGTGTATGACTATTCCAGTGATGGGAACGGCTTTGTTTGACGCCTTAAACGACGGAATTATTTATGGCAAGTAAATAGTCTTGTAACATACTTTGTATCTCATCATTTGACCAGGTTAAATGAAAAACAATGCCCTCCTTCGGGACAGATACTGCATAGGGCAACTACCCTCTACACTCTAAATCCTATAGGTTTAAAAGTTAAACGGTCCCAGGAAAGAGATGATAAACCTACTTCAAAATCTTGACGGGACATTCCATCCAATAAACAGGGACCACAGAAAAAAACATTTACACTACCAGTGACATCATTAGTGAAACTTGATTTTCAATCAGTTGCCATGAATAGATTCACCACCAGCACTGGTAATTTTCTATTACTATCTGAAAAATCAATAGGTTCACTATTGATGTCACTAGCAACCCAAATATTGAGGCTTCTAGTCCTACCTTGTAGACTTGACACCAAACCACAAAATAATTATTTGCATTCCCTGGGACCTTAAGATGTGAATGGGACCAAACGAATTTCTAATTGTAATCCTGCAGGATCACGGGACTTCAAGCACAGTGGGCCCGGGCAGAGTCAATGTGGTGGCCAAAACCAAATTTGGCGATTACTATATATTAAATTTGTTTATTGCATTTGGAAAAAAGAAAAGTGCTCAAGAATATCTTCCCAAAGGTTTTTCTTCTGTATACTTTTTAGGTTATTTTAAAGCCAGCCGCTGGCACATTTCACAAAAAATGAAATTTCTTCAATTTGCTCTCAAATTATAGTCTAGGCCATGGGAAGTATAGAGATATATTTTACACAAACAATAACATTTACTCAAAAACGGATAGGCGCGCTTAATAAGAGGGTTAACGACAATCCAGGTTTATTGTTAGCCTAAACTTAAGTTTTCCATAACTTTAAGCAACAAATGAGTATATTAAATGAATGATGAATGTCATAGGCTCGTTAATCAGTGATATAAGTGACAGGCGGAGATATTTGTAGGATACGAAATTTCTCTCAAAGTTTCACTGGATAGGGTGTAGACCCCACCTACCGAGAACGTTTTGAGGTTGGTATATGGGACAAACAGGTGACAAAAGAAACCGGCAACATTGTTGTGACTTGCCTGCTATCTAATCGTTCCCTATAGAAAACCATGCTTTGACTTTCTGTCGTGCACGACAGAAGGTACTAAATTCATCATCTTATTACATAAAGACGAGTCGTATTTCGGCTTATGTACTTCAGGTGTGATCTAAACATTGGTACGATTCCAAATATTGTAAAAAAAACGGGGTCGAGAAACATTGGGGGCGCTTTTTTGGAAATCTTCATATGTCTACTTTCCCCAAAACCACAAAGGTAACAGACAAGTCTCAAACATGTGCATTGGCCGGGGAAACAACAAGCTAAATTAAAACTTAATTTTATTGGGGGGTTTTCATTTTGTGTTTGGCCTAAAACTGGCGTTTGGTTTGGATGTTAGTGAGTGAAAACGTGGGCAATATTTTATGAAGCTTCTAGACAAAGTCACGGTTTTTTAGCCGTTAATTATCAAAACGGATTGCGGCGTGAAACTTCATACATGACATGGTATTGGGTTAAAGGTAGTTTTTAAATCAAGAGGGAAAAATTTATAGTGAAAGTGGGCCATCCCCCTTTAAGATACGTTTAATACGGTGCCACATATGGAATTTCAAATTGTATGACATGTCTTGGAAAACGAATATTGGACTATTCCGCGCAACACCCACACAAGATTCCTTCAAGGCGCTTTATTTACCAATATCGCTCTGTTGTAGTTATATGGAACTGGTTATCTTCTTCAACAAATTTATTTTAAAAATAGTCCAAGATGTCTTGCGACTTTAACAAGGGGGGGGAGACAATAACAATTTAAAGATAGTGCGCGATCTATATTTTTCAAAAATTGATATTGTTGCATGGTTATAAAGCTTTTATGTTACCTTAAGCACTCGCCGAGAATCTGCGCGCTTCTGGGTAAACGAACGATTTTATATTTAAGGTCGCCGGCGATA
>JAMKCH010036314.1:0-13821 GCA_023653785.1 Ophioderma brevispina
AAAGGTCAAAATGGGGTCATCTAGGGGTCAAATATAAAAGAAGCTTAATTGACCTACATAGCTATGCCATTTTGTAGGCATCAATGAAAAGTGAAAAAGTGTCCACAGTAACCCCGCTCTAAGAGCCATCGTTAAGGGTCAAAGGTCAATATGACTTCATCATACGTAACGGGCATAGTCTCCTGGAGTTGTCTAGTTTATTCTCGTACTTCTGGACGAGGTGATGTTGAGAATGAAGATGAGCTCGGTACTAGAGGAAGAGAATAAGCCGATGGGATAAGTCCAAAACAAAAATAGCACTTGATGTGTTCGAAAGGAAGTTGGATCTCCAGATTTTTTATTTCCCGGGATACACCTTCAATACCGTCGACGCCCATTATATTATGTCTTTTATTGTAATTAGGTTGACAAGAGCTGTTGTCTCCCTGTGAACCATTTTAGAGGCAATTAAAACTATGTTATATGACCTATGTACACTCTTACAAATAACAAAAAACGTCATTTTAGCTAGCAACTGGGACTTAAAACGTGCAGATAAACTGTAAAAATACTGCAACTAAACTTGCGACATCCCCCTGGCAAGATGGCAGTATGGAACATGCCCTCAGATGACCTTTTTCCTTGGTCCATGACCTTTGAAATCATGCACATATGAAGGAACCCCTATAGCACCTTAACCGCAAGTCTGGTTTTAATCGGACTTCAACTTCTCGAAGGAGACCTGAAAAACGAAAACCTAACCTTGGTTAGAAAAGCTAACCAAACTGGAACACACACACACACACGCACACCCACGCACACACACACACACACACACACACACAGGCATGCCTGCCCTCGCAATATTCCTGCTTTTCAAGCCAGGGGGATAAAAATTGTCGTTTTAACTGTTTTGAAGTCCCGGTTATTCTCGTACTTTTGGACGATTGCAGACCACTCAACATGAGGTGATGTATAGAAGGAAGATGATCTTAGCAAGTATTGTTTTATATATAACGTCGGAAAGCTGGTCAGGGATATATTTCTTCCTGATTTACGTTCCATAAAGAGAACATAATCACTGCCTGTGTGCAAGATATAAATGGTATAAATTCTTCTTGGTATCGCTTACATTCTCATCTCAACAATTTACCAATTTTATTTCATCTAACAAAACGTGCCTAATTACATCTATATTGAAATTGTAATAATAAAGCAGACCTAATCCTACTCAGAAGAATACCTCTTCAAGGTGATATATGGGAAAATTAAATACAGATTGGATACAACGAACCGAAAATCTCGTGATTTCTGCTTATGACAAGGGGGTTTAGTGATTACGCAACTTCTCTGTGAGCGATGTACATATCGAAATGGCGACATCCTATTAGGGTAGGCTTAATGTCCAATAATTAAAAAAAACAGTGAAATACCGGGTTTCTCATCGAAAAAATATGTTCATCAACCAAATTTGAAAAACCTGTGTTTTTTTGACTGAAAATCCGAGAAGTTTTCGTCGAGTGAAAACTAGGTTTCAACAAAAAAAATCGGATTTTCGTCGGAAACCCCCGTTTTCGCCGATAAACGCAGCTTTTTGATCGCAAAACCCATTTTTTCGCCTAAAGACGAGTTTCCAATCGAGGGAAAACGGGTCTTTTCGCCAAAATCTCAGTTTTCTCGGTGCATTTTAAGAATCTTATGACTAAGACCAACGAACAATGCTGGCTAGACATTGCCATTTTAAAATTTGACCACCCCTGCTGTTTGTTGTAACCTTAAAAACTGGCCCATCTATTGAGAAAGTGACACCACAATTGATATACTATAATACCCAACAGTGACCTGAGGGTGTATACTAACTAACAATGGTGTTAAACCTTTCTGTTGTGGGGGATGAACAATAAAGCCCTAGGATAATCTACTCCTGCTTTAATGGAAATCCATTTGATCCCATATTTTCATGACCGTATTGAAAATTACCTATGACTGAATTTGCCGGCTTAACACAAACTAATGTTCTTATTTATTAATACTACGGTTATGTAATTAATATGGCTGCTGGACAATCTTGGTTGATTCCAGTGAAAACCGTCACATTTTGATATGTGATCCATAAGCGTTTTGTCAACACGGTCCGTGAGAGCCAAATCCCATACTGGCATTGTCTATCTTCATTCTCATTTGCGACAACAGAATTGCTCTCTGCCGTCCTGTTTGCGTCTCAAACAACCAGTTATAAGGCACAATTTATTCATAAGCGTGTGATCTCCTCACATTTTATTGATCATTATTGTTACCCAATGTTAATTTTGGTAATGTAAGATATTTGATATCCAAAATTAAATTTTTTTTTTTTTTTTTTTTTTTTTTTGACTGAAAATCCGAGTTTTTCGTCGAGAAACTAGGCTTTTCAACAAAAAAATCGGATTTTCGTCGAAAACCCCCGTTTTCGCCGATAAACGCAGATTTTTGATCGCAAAACCCATTTTTTCGCCTAAAGACCGAGTTTTCCAATCGAGAAACCGGGTCTTTTTCGGCCAAAAATCTCAGTTTCTCGGTGCATTTTAGAATCCTTATGACTAGACGAACAATGTGGCATACATTGCCATTTTAAATTTTTGACCCCTGCTGTGTAACCTTAAACTGGCCCCTATTGAGAAAGTGACACCACAATTTGATAGTGCTATAACTACCCAACAGTGACCTGAAGGGTCTATACTAACTAACAATGGTGTTAAATCCTTTCTGTTGTGGGGGATGAACAATAAAGCCCTAGGATAATCTACTCCTGCTTTACTGGCAATCCATTTGATCCTCATCATTTTGCATGACAGTATTGAAAATTACCTATGACTGAATTTGCCGGCTTAACACAAACTAATGTTCTTATTTATTAATACTACGGTTATGTAACTTAAATATTGGCTGCTTGGACATATCTTGGTTGATTCCAGTGAAAACCGTCACATTTTGATATGTGATCAAATGAGTTTTGTCAACACGGTCAGTGAGAGTCAAATCCCATACTGGCATTGTTTCTATATTTCATTCTCATTTGCGACAACAGAATTGCTCTCTGCCGTCCTGTTTGCGTCTCAAACAAACCCGTATAAGGCACAATTTATTCATAAGCGTGTGATCTCCTCACATTTTATTGATCATTATTGTTACCCAATGTTAATTTTGGTAATGTAAGATATTTGATATCCAAAATTAAAAACAGCGTTGACCTGACAGGTATTGACCCTTGGTATTTTATTTATTCACTCATTAATATGAAAAGCATCACTGTCAAACAACATTCTCTGATCCCAACATAGTTCCACATTGGGCTGTGTTGTGAAATAAATTAATCATACGCGTGTAATACACGACATTTTCCCATCTTAACAACTCATTTGGAGTCGTGGAGGAAGACATTCACAAGGTATGTTTCTATAGTAGATTCCAATTGATGGTAGAGTTATGGCGGAGTTTGGACTTCGTCCATTACTCAAAATAGGTGACAGAAATACCAAGAAAATCTTCGATTTCTTCCTCGCAATACAAAAGAGATCGGATTGAAAGAAACTGGCTACGAAACAAATAAAAGTTACGTTGTTTCGTTCAGTCAATACTTTGTTTTTATACTATGTGATGCATAGTGTGTCTACCCCAGAATTGGTTTTAAACATTGCCTGCCAAAAACATATCATAAATTTCAGAAGCCTCAGTCACCTGTGTGTTACAATGCAGAACTTTTATCTTCACTATTCATAAAATCAGCTTTAACCTGCTTTCATTGAAACTATTCCTGGATTTAGTTTGCGCTTTCTTTGAACATTCTCGGGTTTATGTTTTGACTATTGATTGGGACTGTGAATGGCCCACCCGCTCAGGGTTGGCTATAGCACACATCATAACACAAATACACGGACTATAGTTTTTATATACTAATCCCCTCATTTCATACCTCCACCTACAAAAAAAATAGAGGCTATTCCACTATCAACTGGAATCTAGTATAGAATTTATAAAGTGAAGGCAACGGGATCGAATACAAAAGAAGATTCAGAATAAGCAGCATATACTCAAGAACCTTGCACAGGTATGCTTATGATAAAAATACCAACCATTTTCCGAAAATCCAAACACAAACAGAGCGTTGCAAAAAAGTTGAACGCCTATCCGCCGGTTATGTGCATAGGACTCAATCTGTAAATAGCACGCGAAGCCTATGCAATTTGCAGATTGAGTCTATTGATCAAGCGGGCCATGTTAGGATCGTCCGTATATCGTTCGCTTGCAACGCCAATACGTGGATCCTGGGTTTCCTACCGGAAATCATTTTTTTACCGAAATTCCTATCCCACAATGCACCAACGATGTACGAGTAGATATACATCACTCCATGCACGCTCGCGGTTTAGTGCGCCTCCTTTAAACTACGCGCACATTTTGTGGCGCAAAAATTACAAGGCAATCAACATGATCAAAGAGTACAGAAAAATGACCGTATGACACAAAACACCATAGAATATATATGCGCTATTTATTTTATCTACTCGTACATCGTTGGTGCATTGTGGGATAGGAAATTCAGTAAAAATGATTTCCGGTAGGAAACCCAGGATCCACGTATACGCATGTTAATTCGCAGGCTCGAAACTTCGAACACGCGGGGTCGAATTGACCAATGAGCATTGAAAATTCGAGCCACTAAACTCACACGTGCATGTACTCTACGGAAGCGCAAAACACTCTACGGAAGCGCAAAACACGTAACAATGATAGGTACCCATATTAATTCCGTACAATAACCCACGTACTCGAACACCAATGGTGATTGGCTAACTTCGAACCCGCGGAATGAATCCAAGTTCTGTCGGAGTTGGCCAACCATATCCGTATCTTGGATACACGCGGCCCTGGGTCAAATTACTCCTCTGAATAAATCCTTGCCCAATGACTTGCGGATACGCAAAGAAATAGAAGCTTAAAACATCAAAATACACACACAATGTCAATACAGTATTGTAATTGCAAAATGAGCACAGAAGCCAACTTGTCAGCACCATACATAATACATTGCACGTAAGAAAGGGCTAGTAATTCAGCTTATACAACAGCCTTGACTTGACAGTTGGTAATCAGAAACATTCACCAGGTTTACCTGCACTGTCCTTTCCTGTAGCATCATGGGGTGTTTGGCAGAGCTGGAGTGAATGTGCTGTGACGTGTGGACAAGGGTCTCAAGTACGTACAAGAACATGTTATACCCCGGATTTATGTGATGAACACGATGGCCAACAAACAAGACAGTGTGCTGTAGAAAGTTTATGCCGTAAGTAATCAAAGTTTATGATAGCTAAGGAAATACTTTATCAATGCAAAACAGGGGTGAACCGTGTTATGTAAACTTTATTTAGGATACATCACCCGAGAATTCGCACCACTATCAAATAGGAATGATGTACCTGATAATAATAATATATATGAAATAATAATAATAATATGTAATAATAATAATAACAATAATAATAATTATAATAATAATAATAATGATCATCAACATTATCATCATGCATATACTTATATAGCGCTCTTTCAAGGACAAACCAGGTATAACAGTGCTATACAATTTATTTATTAACAAATTTAGACGACAGAGACAAAGCAACTTTACAAATGGCAGCCGCTTAATCAGCGCCCTGTTGCTACATCCAAACAATGACGAGACACACACAACGGGTACTGAGAGCTTTCATGGTTCATTTGCCTATATCAAATTCACCGAGCGATTGGCATGCCCAACACCGAATTTTGACTCAAGATCACGCGTTACGCAATTGTATTTTAGCTAGCATTGTCCAATATCGACAAACTAAGTTTTTGAGTTCTTCATAAAATCAGTTAAATATGTAAATATATATAAAAAGAATAATACCATTGTCGTTTCCTTTTTCTTATTCACTAAAAGATGATATTTCTAAAATATCTAGAAGAGCTTTGCATCTGATTGGTGAAATATTCCTTATGGGTCACAGTATTTCCGTAAAGTATAGTCTTTTTCACAATTATCATGAGTAATATAGTAAACATTCTAAAAGGCATTGTAGGAAAATGAATAAAAGCACTAAAGAGTGATCCAAATAATGAGAAAATGTCAACATTCCACAGAAAGGTCAGCAATTTGTCATTTTTTCTAAAGGCGATATGGAAGCCAAATCCGGGTATATTGTTGATGAATACAACTTCCAAGCCCCTATTTGCCATTTCATTCATTTCCCCGTTAATGTCCATGTTCATGTTAATTGTAGGTAACAACTATAAATGTGTTTTACTGGGTCTGACTATTCAGAAAAACGATGTTGCCATTTTCCGTTGACCTATAATGACCTTAACACAAGGTCAAAGTTTAAAGTATATCGACCTTAGTACAAAATTTGCCACATTTTCATA
Source organism: Ophioderma brevispina (assembly GCA_023653785.1). Lineage (NCBI taxonomy): Eukaryota > Metazoa > Echinodermata > Ophiuroidea > Amphilepidida > Ophiodermatidae > Ophioderma > Ophioderma brevispina. The sequence continues at coordinate 6,421 of JAMKCH010036314.1, forward strand.
AGGAACACGTAATGTGGCTTTTTCATTTTGATTTTGTCGCATCGTGTTTTTGCAAATGCAAGTAAGCTAACTGTGTTAAAGAAATGTGCATAATTTTTGACGTATTGGACTAAACATCACCAATTGTTATAAATGCATTTGGGATAGGAAGTTCATTGTGTTTACGGTATTGTTAATCTTTTGACCTTGAACTAGGTTATATGCACAAGTATTTACATGTGTAATGAGTAAGAGTCTACAAAGATTCAATGATCTAGGAATCGTCTTCATCGCCAATCCCCATGATAACATCCCTCATGTCACTATTTGTGAAGTCATCAGATCATTGGCAACACATTTCTGATCAACAAGAACACCGAGAGCTTTATTTTTTTTTTTTCCTGCAGGGTTGTGTTAAAAGGGTCCCTTTTGACCAATGCCAGATAATTGTTTGCATTTATATGAATGTGCAAGGAAATAAAATAAAGATGTGCATTTAATAATATATTACTATAAAGTGCAATGAAGTTTTGACGCTATAACTGATTTTTCAACATCATAATAAGGTTAATAAATGCTGCTGCCCAGAAATCTGTGAACTTCAAACCAGATCTCCCACCCTCTGGAGACATAATTGATTGGATTTCATAGAGGGGGGTGCACTTCATACTTCACAATTGACTGAATGGGAGCCCGTCACCCAAGGAGAAGATCTGCATTCTGAACATTGGAGAAAGTGAACTTTGCTTGCAACTTTCAGGCAAAATACCTGTTTTTGCTGATACCTGTGGCCTGGACTATGCTGTAAATTCTTGGTAATGAAACTCAGAGACCAGGATATAATGGTGTAAGTTTCACAGAAAACCCCTCAGTTTCACTGATCATGAACATGAATTCTGCCTCGATTGTAACCCTGAAGTCAAGCCCACTGGAGCTGTACGTGACAGTGTAGCTGATCCGAAGATGATTTTAAACTACCATGAACATGCGCACATAAGTGATCACTATTCCATATCATAACTTCAATTAATTATTCCTTGCACCATCCAATTTACTTTAGGCGATTCATTAAACAAACAGCTGTAACCTTAGTCGTTATTCATTCAAAAACCTGTCATTTTTTTTTTTTTTTTTAAAAAAAAGAACTTTGAGTATTTTAACAACAACAAATAAATCTTGTGATATAAATAGTTTTGATTGAGTGTAATTTTGTGTTGTTCGTATTTTGTTATGATTTTTCGAGCCGAGATCGTAACAGTGGAAATCGATTTCCATCCTTCTGGTTGTGTGCGCAAACTTCCACCTGACTATTTTGTGGAAATTAGCACCAGCGCCAACGCACCATCTTCAGATCTCCACCTGGAGTCTGTAGCAGGTGGGAGCTTTGGGCGAGCTTCTTGCTGCACTTGCCATTTAAAAGCAGTTGGTGGGCAACTTGGTTGGGTGTGACATTTGGCTGCTGTGGAGGTTCTGTTGGATCCCCTCGGAGCTTTCGGATAGTAGACCATACTTTCATGCTGTTATGGGTCATATCGGTGGATTCAATTAAAGTATACCAGGTTTTGATCTTTTCCTGGGAGATCCTCTCCGAAACTTCCTCATGAGAGAGCGGCTCATCCTTCATGAAAGACTGCATGAAATTATCCTAGCATGAAATCTTCTATAAGAGGATCAAAAGATTACAAGGATTGTACAGCTTTATTCCGTAAAAGAGTCTAACTCATGAATATCTTACATCAAGGACACACCGAAAGAGCCATTCTTAAGTTTACATTTAAAGAAGGCCATTCCATTATTTACCAATTAAAGGGCTAGTCTTTCATTTAACAATTAAAGGGATATTCCTTCATTTAGCAATAATAAAGGACTATTATATTTCATTATTTTGTGAAAAAAATTGTTATTCTTGAAACCTTGATAATAAACAAAAATTTCCAGTTGCTCAAAATATTCAAACATCACTTCCTGTTCATTTTAAGCAGTTAAATTCCGAGGGGTGTCACAGTATACCACAAATAATGAATTTCCTCCAGATTTTTGTCCCGCATGTCATAATACTGGGTGCAAAATGCTTGAACTGATTTCTAAAATTTTGAAGAAATAAACCTGCAAATACCCCTGTTTTGCTATTTAGGAAACTTGGAAACTTTGTTTTATAAAAAAATATAAGGTTACTAGTGTATTAAAGCTGCCTTTAGATGTAATAATGAAATGACAGTAAATAATGAATAATGAAATCGGACCTCGTCACCTTTTAAAAATCTCCAACAAGAAACTAAGAATCAAATTTCATTGGCTTTATATCAATAAATCATGTTTATGTTTTAATGTGATTATTCAATTTATTATAATAGCTACTTGGCGCAATTGGGGACCTTGGAGGTCATGTAGTGTGACGTGTGGGGAAGGTGTCCATGAACGACAGCGACAATGCAGTGAAGCAGGCCAATGTATCGGTGATAGCAACGAGCAACAAGCTTGCAACGAGGAGGAATGCTGTACGTATACGTTAAGTACATTTACGACAAAGCAACACACTAACCACACGCGTACGCACGTCATCACATACGGTACACACACCGTCATGCATGTCCCAACGAAACGTGTACACTGCATGTCCAGCCCATAAATCAATAGTATTATTCGTTCAGCTTTTGTTTTTCGTGTTCAACTTATACGTCTTGATGAGATGTTTATGCCATATATAACAAAACACTCGTCTACGAAAATTTGATACTAGGAGAACCGACAAAATTTCATTTTTAGCCAAGTTTCGTACTGAATTATGCTCACATCTTCACTCTCATTACAAAGGAATCATTAGATTGATTCAACATTCATATTTTTTTGAAAAATATATTACGGAACACAAAAGAAACTTAAATAAGTTTCTTTTGTGTTCAGTTACATAGAGATATCTACATAAATAAATTTATAAATAAATTATGAATATGAATTTATAAATTGTAAAAAATGCATAAATTGTAAATATATAAATTGTAATCATTAAATAATGGGTATTAAAATAATAAGTAAATTCAACACAAAAGAAACTTATATAAGGTTCTTTCTGTGTTCAGTATATATACCAAGATTGGGGAAGTCTACTTCTGTATCTACTCCGGTCATTTGTGACACTTTTTCGTGTGATAACCTTTAAAACGTTACCTACGAATACGTGTTTTTTTTCTCAAAACCAGTTAGCTGTTAAGAGATAAGATACACAAATGGATAATGCTTAGAGAAGCTTTGATACTGCTCACTACTGGAAAATGCACTCAAAAACTCTGAATTTAGATAAAAACTAGCTCAAATAACAACATTTAAAATTAAAATTTTGAAGATGTCACCATAAACAAAAAAATGGTGTATTCGTAGGTAATGTTAGATCCCCCGAACGTATCTTCGAAGAATGTTGGTGTCAAAGTAGTTTATTAAAACAACACTATTGTTTATATTCTTATGTAAAGTATGTCCATTGTATTGTTTCAAATTAAATGATAAATGGACGGTGTTGACTGTCCTTCTTTAGACGCTATACATAATAAAGTCCATTTGTAACTTTATATCAAAATAGACCATTTTCTGTTATTTGAATTAAAAAAACAGATTCGCAGAAGATATAAGTACTTAGAATTTTAAAAGATTATGTGGGGGATAGTTTAACGATGTTTTGAGTTTCTGTTTGATAATTTATTGTGTTAAACGGAAGTGTATTCGTAGTCTTGTTCATAATGGTTACCTACAAATACAAGTTCAATTACAATTATGAAGAATATATTACTTCATGATCTGTACAATACTGTATGGTGGTTTAGAATGAAAGCTAGGGTATTTCCACTAAGGCTACGGGAGACACCATTTGACTCGCAGAAAATTTTGACATAAGCCCGTAAACGTTATGCAAATTGTAAAATTGTGCAAAATAAAATCACTTTTAATGCCATGCTATTTTCATAAATTTATTGCAAACGTTGTGAATCAGGTGTTTGTGTTCAGGCGCTTTACAATACAGATTTGGTCGCGGCTTCAACGAGTAGTCAAATTGTGACCTTCGAATGCTGTCATGATACTATAAATGCAGATAATAATGATTTCATGTACCCAATCGACACTGTGGGTGTAAAGTAATTGTTGTAACAGTTACGTGCTGTCCCAACAACCTAATTGACTATATTTTGATCAAAATAGGTGATGTTCTATAATATGTAATTGTATATACAAATTTGCAAGTTACACATCAACATCTACAAAAGATAAAAAGCACAAATACATTGCGACATCAAGCTAATACAACTTTTAGTACTTAGAGCGCGCGTCGTAAAGCAGGTTTACCTATAAGAATAGATATTCATTCGAGATAGTGTAAACTGCAACCTCCAAGGTGAAAGTAGACATTGCAAAGTATCCCGTTAGCTACGAATACATGACTTCTTGCCCATATTGGCTGGTATTCTGAAAGGAGACTAACTTTAGACCTGGGAATTAAACCAGGGTTAGTCCGACAAGAGGGGAACCCTTTTTTCCTTTCAAAATACTGTGAAAGTTAAATGAACGGTACAAAATTTCTCATGGAGGGGCTGGAACAGCCCTTCCCATGGGGAATTTTCCACCAGTTACAGTACAACTTTTAGGAGTATGTTGTAAGAAATAAAGGTCCCTTCTTGTAGGACTAACCCGGTTTAAACCCAGGTTAAATAGTCTCCATTAAGAATACATCATATGAATAAGCTCTAACTGTCATGGACCAGCGACATCCTTATTTGTGAGATAAGGTTAAGGTGATTTTTGCAACTTTTGACTAAACTACTACACTGACCCAAATATGATTTTCTCGCATCTGCTTAAACAATTTTGGGAAAATCGTGATTAATCAAACTGACAACGAATATTTTTGGAGATGAGTGTACTTTTTTTCTTACACTGGGTGGATAGATTGTGTAGTAGAAAACAAAGGTTGGAAAACATACCTGAGTTTTAGATGCAGTAATAAAATATTTAGAAAGCGTTTATAGGTGGTATTCGTATATAAAAAATAGTTTACCATCACAATTACTATTATACGTACTGAATTTGGACAAGTTATTGAGGGCAGGCCCCTTAATAGATGGGGTGTGTGACGCTCCCATTTACAGAATTCTCTCGACAAAGGTTGTCGGTATTAATGTAAAAATGGAGGTGGAATATTGTAATAAAAAACATATTGTATACTTCCCATTGCTTAATATGCATATCATATAATACCACACTTTTTTATGATACTGGTCCACCCCCCCCCTAGATTTTTGAACCGACGGTAAAAAATAGTGTTTCCAGCAAAATTGTTAATTTGCCGGCACAATCTCAAAGGTTTTCCGTCTCTCTGCGCCCATTGGGTAAACTAATATTTATTCGGGCGAGCGCAGCGAGCTAGAAAATTTTTGAAAATGCGTCGGCCCCAATGGAGAGTTTTTGTTGGAGCAAACAGTTATCACCCCTCATTAAAATGGTATTGGGAACGTCTCATTATGTACTTTTGAATTCTGTTAGGCGAATTTGTCTACGATCAATCGGTATTAGAACATAAATTGTTGAAGCACGTTTGTTGTTTTGGACTTAAGAACTCCTTCTTGTACAAATTTGTTGGAATCAACCGCACAAAACCATTTCTACACCTTATAAAAACACCCAGCATAAATGCGGGGTCATGCAACTGGTGCACACCATTAAAATCAACGAACTATCTTATTTTTCTAATTAATATTAAAATGGTTAATTTAAAACCAGTTTTATGTTGATCATTTGCAAAATGCAGTTTTTGACGGTGAATGTGGACCTTGGAATCCCTGGAGTCCGTGCAATCCTACGTGTGGTGAGGGGAGAACCTGTACGCCCCAGATCAGGTGAATGGAAGGTGTTTTGGTATGACAGCGAAGTTCGAGTATGCACTAAATTGGACATGTCCGTACGTATATGTGATAATTTTATATTATAAATGTGAATAAATTATATGTACATGTGACTAACGTCGGCCAACCGAATATATTTGGTCATTTTCACAATCAGTGGTGGTACCTTTTGTACCCTTGGGTCAAATTAGAATTATCGTTTTTATTTGTTATTTTCACTAAAAAAGTACTCACACATGATCAAATTTTGAATTATTAACTTGTTTTAAAAAAAAAAAAAAAAAAAAAATGGTGTAATTTTGGAATTGTGGCATATTTTTAAATTTTCAGCAAAATCAATGTTTTGTGAAAATCCATTTTTCCAAAAGGTCACATACTTTTCAAGCAAAAGAGATACTTTTAATTCAAAAGCATATGTAGTTCAAATTTACACTGCTTTTTGACTGTCCTGGTTTGAATTCATAATAATTTGGAAAGGAGAGCAAATTTTGACGAAAATCTCATATTAACTCACACTTTTTATTTTTTATTGTAAACTGACTCTAATTTTTCATTGCACAACAGAGTTTATTCATTCTAATTATAATGAGATACAAATAGACTTCGCAAGGTGTCCACAACAACAAAATTCTAAGTTGAAATATACTGTTAAATTACGTATTATCTATGTTGCAGGGAAACTTAACATTTGTTGTAAAAAATACAATCCACATGAGACTCATTGTGCAAAGTTCTTCAAATGGTACTTCCTGACACCAAATTACACTTTTTAAGAAGTTTTCATTTATAAAATTCTTAGAACTTTTGCAATACACAGTTTTGTTTCGAGGTGAAAGAGGTTACAAATTGTTTTCATGACCGGTGTTGATTAATAACAAGAAGCTGGTTATAATGTGGTTCATTTTAAACAGCTTATTCATTCTATTTTACAAGAGGAAGAAGTCCCTTAGGTTTGACCAAATAAGACATGCAACACTGATTACCAGAGGTTGCAGGCCTACAGTGTACTTAAACAAGCTGTAATATAAAATAAGAAAAACCACTTGGTGTGCTCACTTCTCGAGCCTTGTTTTACTAAAAACATAACTTGGCATAAAAACCTCAAACTTTTGGTGTGGATGCTATTTACCTTGCATGATTTGTGAAAAATATCATTTTTGGAGGGCCCCATGATTTGGTGAAAAATATTTTGGGAGGCAACATTTTGTTAACTCAAATGAGAAAGGTTTATTATTCTCTCCGCAAGAACCATTAGGAACTTAGAATTTTCATATTTTACGTTCCTTTTTTCATTTCAAACTCATTTTCATTAATGTTTTCAATTTCTGATTTCCCGTTTTGTTGGAGTCTTTATTTAATTCACATAGCCATGATTACCATTTCATAGCAAGTTTTGTTTCTTAAAAGATGTGATTTTTGCTACCTGTTAACAAAAAAATCTAAAAAAGATGCTGCATGTCAATTCCATGCCAAAACCCGGGACCGGGAGATCACCATCTTTGCTTTGCTTTTCATTTTTGCCCATGGCACTAGC
>JAMKCH010036315.1:0-14266 GCA_023653785.1 Ophioderma brevispina
TTTGGCGATTTTTAGCTAAAATCGCGTTTAGTTAAAAAGGTGTTTGAAGACGGCCCCATTTTGTTGCTCGCTCAGCTCGCAAAAATCTATTTGGGCCTTTTTGAGCTCTTTTAGGGTTTTAAGGCTTTTTTAAATTGGGGGAGGGCGTCCGCCCCCTCGACCCCCGGTTACGGGCCTGTACTGTGCTAAAGGTCAACGTGAGAAACAACATGGAGCCACATTACGAGTAAATTGAACGGTCTAAATTTAAAGTTTTAATTTGTTTGCAGGTTCGGTAAATTGCTATGCATCATGAAAATGTGATATGCCTGTGTCTGTAATTATCATAAGCTTAAATCCAAGCATAACGATTAATCACCCCCCCCCCCAAAACCAATCACAGTGAGTCTGTAACCCCCTTTGAAAACGCATAGGCTGACAGATACATACGATCCGCCACAAACCATTATTGCCACCAAATACTACAAAGCAGGATGTCCGTCGCTGTTGTCGGTTTAATTTCCAAGATAATGCTAACACCAACCCTCCCGTTGCCATCAAGTAATTGCCGGAAATTGGGTTCGTTGAAAGGGCACCGTGAAATGCAAGACCCAAAGCGATAGAGCCCATTAGACACTCGCAAGTTGCACTCAAGAAAACAACAGCACAGTAGCAAGCATAGGAAACCGATTGTTTACCACTTGGCCTTATTCTAAATCTAGAATCTCAGTAAACTTTGCTCGAGAATTTTCGCGCGAACGGGGGTTTGCTTTTTTGTCCAAATATTGATTGCTATTTCAACCGTTTGGAAAGTACCCCGTTGCATAATACTTCCCATCATTTTCAAGCAGCATATCTTCGATTACATGTATATGTGATGTAACTGATTTCTGCTTTCATCTCTCGTATCAAACGATTCGGTGAAGTCGATGTTGTATTGAAACCCACGTATCGACTTGACAATTTTTCAAGAAGCGAGTCCATATAGGGACTCTTGCTCCTTACCTCTAGTTGCGTGATCATAAGTCGGATAGATCTTTTCTCTGGCTAGAAGTAGTCAGCTGATCGATGGTGTGAAGCCGAGCATCATGTTTTTGTGCAGTCTTAGCCAAACATTTGCAAAATAGTTTTATTTTGGCTTCAAACTCGAAAGTTATTCGAGATTTCGTGATTATAACCAAGAGAATTGCGTGGGGACCTGGAAATCACTTGTGCAGAAATGTACACCGTCGATATTTTGGGCGTTCAACCCAACATTTCTGATATTTTACCTGGCGTGTCAGTAACGGCGAACGTTGACCTGTCGAGAGGATCTCAGAGAAAGGTTACGCGGGCACGAAGTGCTTGTGGCTTAGCGATTCATCGAAGAGCTGTAGGTTCATCAGAATGCTATTACCCGTTTGCACTCTTGCCGGCACCGTTGTTTCCAATAAGCAGTAGACGAAGCTCAGCATCTGGATGGAAAATGAGTGCCACAAATTAATTGCAAGTCATCAGGGCACTTTCATTTACGTCAGATGATCTAAATCTCCACGATTATCTCTAAACCGATTCTATTGGTAATGTCAATTAACGCATTTCCGATAAAGCGTTTATTACGACATAAACACCGATAAAGTGGTATTACAATATTGAACCATCATTGTGATATTTAAATGTTATAATGAAATGCGCTTATATTTATTAGAGTGGCATGACACATTGTCAGAAAAAATATGAAATTCTTCTATTGCTGCAAATGATAGTCTGGCATTGGAAGAATAGAGATATATTTACACTAAAATAACAATAAGCAGATAGGGACATTGATAATAGGCTAAAGACATGCACGTAATTTGTAGGAAACTTTAGGTTTGCCGTAACTTAAAAAAAGAAATGAGATTCCAGATAAGAAAGGCCCCAATTTTTCTCGAACCCGGTTTTTTACATATTTGCAAATGCTTACCAAGTATTAGATCACACCTTAAGGAAAAAGCCGAATACACCGTCTTTATGTAATAAGATGATGATTTAGTAGTTTCTGTCGTGCACGACAGAAAGTTAAAGAATGGTTCTATGGGGGAATCGATTACGATAGCAGGCAAGTTCCAAAACAACGGTTGCGGTTTCTTTTGCACCTGTTTACCAATTCTTGTGAATGTTGTTCCGATCTAGTGAAATTGAGAGAAATTCATATCTAAAAAATCTCCTCCTGGCACTGAATCAACCAAATTTGTCTAATACATGAATATCATAAAGGTCACAGACCGGTCAAACAAGGTGCATGTTGTGAGAATCAAACCCGGGGTGTGTTCTCTGGTGTTACACGCCATTTCCGCGCGTTGCTGATAATGTTCGCCGGCATCATTAATTTTAAAATTCGTCCTGTTTGCCATAAGCACGCCTGATTTGGGCTTAATAATTCAGGTGAAGGCTAATGTATATAAAGTTTTATAACCATGCAAAAATATCAATTTTGAAACATCTAGAGGGTGCGCTATTTATCCAAATGTACCAATGTCTTTTAAGAGAAGTGTTGCGTATTATTTACATTGTGGAATAAAGTGGTGCTATTGACAGATGAAGTTAAAAAATATAAAATGTCATTCGAGGTCATAAGGGGTCCTTGAGGGTTATGAATGGGTCACAAAGGAAAACAAATTTCCAAATGGCCACGATTGAGTGACAATTGGACTGAAATTATCCTATAAGGCATTCTATACATTTTCAAAATCACTCGGATAAAAAACTTTATTTTTACCTCAACTCAGATCTCTAGATTGGCTAATATTCTAGGAAGAGGGTGAGATACCCATTGTGCCACTTTTCACAGAAGGGATAACTTAACAATCGAATCATGGCATGTTGATAGGACAGTATTGATTCGAAAGAATTCATTCGTCACACAATTATAATGATTGATCTTTTTTCTTGTAACTCATATCAATATTCTTTTTCTCAGTAGGACATTCTAATGACTTTATAATAAGTAAAGGCACAATAAAATAGAGCACACTAGCTGGAAAAAAATATAAATTATCCAAACAATTATGCTGATATGTACATTTCTGAAGTGTTGCCGAACTGATCGATGTTCCGTTGGGACCTCCCACCTTCTGGGTCTTTCCTGAATGCTAGTCAGGAGGGAAAATTGTGGGCCATGATGGCAATGGAGTACAGACTTTTATTCGATCGATTTTTTTTTATGAGGACCTAAGTCAATAATTTCTGGCGTTTGCAAAATTTCTGTGCAGTGGCATTTTCTGAAATCCATATGCCGCTTATCACCTCACATTCATTGACAATTGCCATAATTTTGTGTTTCTAGATCCCTGTTTTAAGTACGGACATCGTTTTGGACGGTTTATTGGCGTGAATTGACACAACATTTACCAGCAAGTCCCATATGGCCACCCCAAAACCGAATACCCACCCTGAAATATTAAATGACCATAACTCATCCGTATTTGTGATAGAGGTTATAATCTGGGCTCTATACCCATAGGAACTTATTGACATTTTCATTGTGTTATAAGCTTACCATCAAGATGGCAGTCAATAAGACTGCCTTTAATAATCTTTTAAATTTACAAATTGTCATATATCCATAATTTTTAATTGGCCGTGCATTTATGAATTTAAGCATGTTGTCCAAAGAACCAGATACGATTTTGGATGCTCCAAGACAATACTTCATTTTTAATTTAAAACTTTAATAATCATTTTGGGTGTTTTAACTAATACAATACAAGGATGTAATCGTAAGTTTAATATTTTTAATGAAGGCAAAAAGGCAGCCGCATTGGCCCCATCCGAACAGTTTGCATGTTAAAGAACAAAAAATATCCCGAGAAGAATGTCCACATGGCCAAAACTTATTCCACACTTAATTTAACAACATTTATAAAATAAATTAGTTTTGATGTACTACATATAATCACATATAATGTAGGTTTTAACTATTTCTAAAGGCGGTGTATTGTCGCCATCTTGACTTTTGAAATGTCTATTACAGAGAAATGCCAATGAGGGTTTCCTAGTGATCAAATACATGTACTCATTAAATGTTAAACCATATAGCATACATATAGAAGACACTGGAATCACTGCAAAATGAGCAGAACACTTGACCTGTCGGATGCGTTGGGAATGCATTCTAGAGGTGTAAAGTAGCACTTGTCAGATCGTGTTCATTGTAACAGATTTTGAAACACCTGCAGACAGTTTTAGGTGTTTCGGAGTATTCATGTAGCATAAATAGGAATACTAACAATTAATATCATTTTAATGATTCCAAGCCATATTTGACTTTGGAGCAGCCATATTGGCTTTTTTGTGGCAATGTAATGATAACATATTTTACCACACACTTCCTCGTAACTTTAAACCCCCCGGAGTACCGCCCGACTATATGTGTCTCTATCGGAAATACTTAAGAGATATTTAGTAATTTTGGACTGGTAGCAGGCCATATTGGATTAGAAATGCCATTGCAAACAACTTTTGCACACCCTCCAAAATTATTGAACTTCGGTCCCTAATACACTAAAAATCTATCAATAGAAAAGTCTTGTACTCCATTTACAAACATCCTTCATCACGCTGTGTGCCTTAACGTCCACTGACTATGCCCCTTATTTTGATTATGTCCTGGTAGCATGAGTTAAGTATGTCTGATATTTGGGTATGTTCTGAAGGGATCCTTGTATAGGAAACTGTATTCTAAGTCCTCTGATGACTACACTAACACTAGTCTCTCATGTCATGGTATCTGAGTTACTGAACACTTTAATATTATTTCACACCAGTGGTACATGACTTTAAGCTTTTGTGGCATTTTCTTAAAAATTAGGCTATCAAATTGGGCATCCATTTTCAAGAATTAGCAATGGAACTGCATTCTATGCAGTCTGAGCAAAAGTCAAGATAAGAACGAATGTATATCACATATTTTTAGCTTTGCTGTCTTAATGTATATGAAGTAAACATTAGTCCGGCAGGTATCATAAGTCCGGGCTCCATAGACGAAAACTGGATAAAGTGTGAAACAATGCTGTGTGAAGAGTCACTGAATATCGATTTTTTCCTATTGTTCACCCATTGTTCCGGGACTGTGGGCCCGGAGGACCATATCTACTTGCCACAACGGCAATCTACAATGCCGAGACCGAGCAGACCATATCCATGTAATCTAGGTAAACATAAATAACAACTCTCTTTTTCAACTGAAAAATTGAAATCACAACTGATTACAAGTCCTGCTAGTGGCAATCTGCATAGAACAAAATACATGCTGTAAATTGTAGTCTAATAAAGTTTACACAGAGCTCACGGTGTATTGCTCAATACTCAGGACAGCGCAAGGCTAATTAGCAAGCCGGGTGGTCCTTTTTTAGCAGGTTGTTTAACTGTTTTTTGACTGGTAAAATGTACATGGGGGTATTGATTGAAATTTATTTTTTAAATTAAAGGTTGGTTTGTTTTTAGGTAGGGTTATCTCCATATTTTGGACTGGGGTAGAAGTCATACTTGCACTTTTGTGAAATACCACACCCCTGCTTACAGCATCCCTGGCACTTGATTGCGCTTATTTAAGGAAAACAAAGGCATGCAATTTTCTTAACTTTTTATAAACTTATCCTATGATTGTATAAAGTCCTTATTTATTGATCTGGTGCTACAGGTAGTAATTGCTCACTAGTTTAATTTTAAGTACAAATCAGAGCAACACGTTTAATTGTCCCCTTTATAAAGACATTCCGTGGCTTGCATCAATATTATTTTGCTTGAAATCGTATCGATATATTATCCCACAAGTGATATTACAACGCCGTTACATTAATTCACCAGTTTTTTTTTTCACACTATTGTATATTTTATTTCATGTGTTATTTCAGTGTTCTATAAGTTTTCCTTTGTTCAGTTTGCTCTTTTTGTTTACCATGAATATCCATCAGATCATTATTTTTCCAAATGCATTCAATACAAAACTGTCTAATGAATATTTTAAGTGAATTAACGTCTGTATCCTTTTAGGTGACCAACTTCAAAGTTTTGTATACCATTTTTTTTGTTATACGAGTAAATTAATGAGGAAACACTTTCTTTTTATCCAGAAAAGATTTATTGGTCGTTACGTAAAAAATTTCCAGATCATAAACAAATTGTAGGATACCCTCCACCCCGGGATATTTCACGGATAACTTGTGTTCTCCGTGAGCATGATAAAAAAAGTTTCGAATGAGATTCATATAAATTGGAAGATTGAGCCGCAAATTTTAAATCTCTAGCTAGACCATAAATTGTGATCGTATATCATTCCGATTTTATGACTAGTACATTTTCGGATCTGATTTTCACCCCCTGGACTCATCAAAACATATAAGCAATAATAAGCGACAAATGTATTGCTTCCATGCACGCATCTGAATCTTCTTAAATCATGTCAAAAGACAGCTGGTTCTCAAGTATGATCTAACCAGAGATGGGAACATCGTCTGGCTCTCTTCATTAATTCGCGCACGGTCCTTTGTCTTTAAATAAATTTTGGATTGATTCTAGCCGAATTTTATTGGTCAAGCTATTGGTTGCAAAAATATTGGGCGCGACGTCAGTCGAGCCCAATATTTAAAACTCCTAGCGAGACCAATTAATATTGGGAATCACCAATTTTAATCATTATCATGCCGTAGGATATCCGATATCTTATCGCATACGGACACCCTCAAAGTCATATGATTGTGCATTATTGCTTCCAACAGTGGGCAGAACAAGATATTCCCCAGTAATCTGGGGTGCTTTCCCTAATCATCTGATTGAACATTCACATAAGATGGCTTCGTTCGTGTCAAGTGTTGGAGAGCATTTTTCTGAAAACATATGAACGTTTTTAAAATTTTTTTGTTAGGGCGGTGGGAATATTTTAAAAAGCGAAAGACAAATTCCCTTTTGGACTATAGGACAACCCTGTATAGCCCGTGCCAAACACTGGAAACAAAAATTTGGAAGGTAATTTTTGAGATTTTTCCTTGATAGATGTTGAACGTTTTTGACTTGAGTTTTCCGCTTCATGTTCCGGCATTTCAGTGACAGAGTCCAAACGGTTAATACGGGGTCATAATTGAGAAATGCTACAATTGAATATGTTACTCGGTCCTTTGAATCTAAATTTACATATCCGACCTCAAACGAGGACGCCTATGAGCAAAAAATATCAGGTCACGCTTTTAGTCCAGGCCATATATTGTTAATCCGATTTTAAAAGATCAATGTCTGTCCATGGTCCTCCGCATTACAATTCATTTTCGCAAAGTTGCCAGATGGGGAATTGCCACTTCTTCTAATATCATTTCTCGTCGTCTAATATCCAGATAGTCTATTCCATTTTGTCTAAAATCACATAGTCGAATACCCATATCTCTAATTTCCACACTTTGTTTATTAACCATTTAGACTAAATACCATTTCGTCTAAAAATCACCACATCGGCTAATCCCATTTCGTATAATGTCCCAGTTGGTATAATCCCTACGTTGTTCTACACTCATTTCGTCTAATGCCATTTCGTCACTACCCCCTTTGGTAATAATTATCAGATTGTCCTAAAACCATTTCGTCTAATGCCATTTCGTCTACTGCCCATTTGGTCTAATCACAGATTGTCTAAAAACCACACTTCGTCTAATATCCATTTCGGCGTCTACAGCCCCATTTGGTCTAATCACCAGTTTGTCTAAAACTTCGTCTGATGTCATTTCGTCTACTGACCACTGGTTCTAATCAAACCAGATTGGTCTAAAACATTTCGACTCATTCCAGTTCGTCAATGCCCATTTCGTCTACACCTCATTTTGTCTAATGCATGTATAAACAACGGGCAACCATATTAACAATATAAATAACAACACGGACGAATGACATGTTTGCACCTTATTAATTGTCTGAATTTGAGACAGACCTTTTATATGTTACCCTAGTTACCTACTTTTCTTTAAACATTGCCCATTCACGACATTTCAAACATAATTTGTGATATATTGAAATGAAGCTGACCTTTCACACAATTTTATGCTTGTCAAAATCTTTTTGTTAACACAGAACATTTTTGCCACACTTGTCATTTAAAAGGAATGTATTTTGGTGTGTGGTGCATTTCTTTTTCTTTTCGGTCTTATCTTATCTAAAATAAATAGCATATTAACACGGCATGCGAGATCTGACTGGCATATGTTGCCCAAAATGGGTTAGAACTATTGAAAGACTTTTTCTTGAAAACAGCTTTTATCTAAGCTTAAAAATGATAAAAAAACAAAATATTACAAAATATTCAATCTGAAAGCCTATCCATATCATTATTTCATGTTTCATTCATTCTTATTCAGTACTCAACAACATCAAAAAATTGCACACAGAATAAACATAGAATGTAAAAATACCGTAAGATCATCACATTGCCATAAAATGACATTCAAAATAACCTACTGTATACGGGTACCAGGAAAATTATGGCAGCTTTGGATATGAATAATAAACCAGGAGTACCAAGGATAGCCCAAAATCCTCTAACCCTAACACCACCAAGACACCAATGAAACTCAATTAGCGAGGCGAAAAATGCACTAAGTCAAAAAAGATGTCGATGACGTCATCGCACCAACCTCTATGGGCACAAAATCTCTGGCCGGGCCAGCGACCTCCCCCCTCGTGCTTGCCCTCCCTTTCATATATGGAATGGTGCGCTGGAGGCACCGGGTTCGAATCACGCCACGGATGTTCAAGTTTCTTTAGCTTCTATCCCTTTATAAAAGCCCCTTCCCTTCCTCTCCTGGAGATAAACCAAAAAGCTGTTAGGGTTAGAAAAGCTGAATTCCATTGGGGTCCTGCTGTGGGCAAAACATAGGACCTAGGGTACCTGAGTCCTGACCTCTTTGAGTTGTGTAAACGTCTGTAGTGCAGATAGATTTGATGATTATCTCCTCATTGCGGCAATATATGCCGTCTGTTTGGCGTTTTTAGACTAAAATTGGTTATTAGATCAACTGATCACTAGACGAAATGGGTTTAAGGACAAAATGGTTTAGACAAATGTTTTTATTAGACCACTGGTCTTAGACTAATGGGTTTAGACAAAATGGGTTTAGAATAAATGGTATTAGAACTGTTCATTAGACGAAATGGTTAGAAAAATGGGTTTTAGACTAAATGGTATAGACCAACTGATCATTAGACGAAATGGGTTTAGCTAAATGGGTTAGACTAAATGGTTATTATCCCACCCTGGTTATTAGACTAAATGGGTGTAGACCAAAAGATATTAGACGAAGTGGAAATTAGACCTATTGGATATTAGCCGAATTGGTTTTAGACAAATGGCATTATACCATCTGGGTTATTAGATCAGTGACAATAGCTAAGTGTTATTTCCTAAGTGGCAAATAGACCATCTGATTTTTAGACGAAACGGTTTTAGACCAAGTGTTATTAGACGAAATGGAATTAGACGAAGTGATGATATAACCGATAGATTCGACTTTGAAAAGTAAATAGCTGCCATTTTTGCAATTTCAGGCCAATAGTATCATTTGCCTATGGCATTGATTGTACCCACTCTTCACAAGATAGTCTTTAAAAGACAATCTCACGCATTGGCCCGGAACTTCATTCCATCATGTTGATTGTCACAATACCTTAACCTTTAAAGGCACTATCAGAAATTTGCAGGAATACTCTAGAAAGTGAGAATAAAGTCTATTAATTTGAATCTCCTTCAATTCACTATTATTATAGATAGTGTCGTACTTACACAGTGACCAAAGATATCCTTTTGTTTTCATTAGGTTGCCGCACCTTATAAAACTTGCAAGGGGAGTTAGGATGGCTATACTTGTATTGCAGACATGTAAAAAATCAGATTTTTTAAATAGTTTTTGGAATTTCAGATCTTGGCTAAACTGCAAAGTTCCTTTACATAATTTTTGGTTTCTTTTCATTAATTTCATTTAAGGAGTGGTGTGTTTTGTCAAACACAGGGTCATAATCTACAAACAAATATCTAGGGTGTATCTATTTTTTGGTGGAGGGTGGGTTTATTAAAATCAACTTCAAGTAGCATACAGAGAAATTAAACACAACTGCCGATGGAGAATCTATCAACATTTGGGTCATACATTACAATAAAACTGAAATGTGCATATCACTTTTTGAAGCCATCCCTCCACCTATAAAAAACTAAATGTGGTACAATCTCACAATGCGCTTTTAAATTATTCAATAATTGTTATTTTTCAATGCATAATTATTGTAACTAACTTGAAGGATTGATGTAAACTTTGCAAAAAATCGCAATCTTTAATACTTTGGTTTTTTTATTTTTATTTTTGTAAAAAATGAGAATTTAACTGAGTTAGGCTTATCAATAACAAAACATGGCTGTAAGCGTAGGCATATGTCACTTATATGAATGCAATTTTTTAACTTACACAGAATCACAAATTAAAAGTACACTTATTGCATAACTTTTAAAGCAATGTTTATTGTTATTAAGGAAACCTGCTTACTTGCATTTTTCAACTTCCTCCAATGTCCAATGAATAATACATCTTTTCTGGTATAATTTAAAGTCCATCCTGACTTTTAATCGTTAATAACAACCAAACTTGTGGTATTGCAACTGTGGCCATGGGTTGCAGATTTATGACCATCTGTCTGAAATTTTAACTGACACTGATCCTCTCTCTTCGATCTCTTAGTGTTTTCTTGATCTAATGCGGATGATATCAATACAACTTCCATGTTAACTTTTGCATCAGTTTTACTAGCAATTGATCTTCTTGAAAATGTTGAGAATATTTGTTAATAATAACTTAAATAGGCTGAAAAGCTGGCATATAGTCAGAGCATAACAAAATAAATTCGTAATGTACCAAGTTCACAATTAGAATTGGGCAAGTACTATTCATATTTACAATGCAACAGGTTATACTCAACTCCACCATTGCCCAGTCAAGCTGTCAATGTAATAGACTCTTCCATCGCAAATATCCAAGCCGTTATTAACAAGCGGTTTATTCCACACAAGTATCCTTTGAACCCAGTCCAAAGCAGATACCGGAGTAAACTACTCTCTGTTTTTTAATAAGACACTGATTGTTTTGGTCTTCGGTTTCTGGTTTCCAAGATTTCCTCCACAAGGAAAACACTGTTTGGGGAGAAAGGCAATGTCGATAACACTAATTTTATCCGCATTAACTAATAGTCCCAACAGCACAAAAGCACTGTAATGAGTATAGATGTCATTTCCCATGGCCCCCATCATCAAAGTAATAATTCTAACTATCTTGCCGTGTTTTTTTTAATCTTCATTTCCAATTGCATTGCATGCAATTGCTAACATAGGCCTATATGATCACTTTGCCACAACGAAGTACTTTTTTGTAATAGATCAACATGCAATGGTATACAGAACCACCTTGGTAGCACTGGCCATGAACATGAAGATAAACAGTGCCCACTAGTTTGCTCTGGTATGCAAGGAGTCCAAGGCCACAACGTTTTCGCTGACCACACCAGCAAAAACCATCACAAACATGATTGCAAGTGCATACAGTATTTTGTGATCACAATCCTCAGTCTTGGGTAACCAAGTTCACAAACTGTGCCGGATTAGTTTCTTAAATATATTTGAAATGTGCATTAAGCAATGAGACTGTATACATTGAGAAGGTGTCATGTGATAGTTCCTCATTACAGTAATAAAATTGTAACACAAGTGCTCTGAACACTGTTACGGTTAGGGGTGAAATGTACAAGTGAGACACTAATCAGAGTAGCCTCCCTGGCTGTCGGTGAGAAAAAGAACTGTCCTTGGAAATATTGATTTTATGTAGCTCTTCTGTTGACTTTCACTATTTAGAGAGTAGTGTCTATGAACTGGGAATCAAAGTATAATATTTGTCTTGACCTTTGCATATTCAAATATTTATTGTTATGTCACGAAAAAAAAGTGAGGAAGTTTAATAACTGGACAGGATTGTCCTCCTCCTCCTTCACATCAATCCATTCACAAATTATATTGAACGACATTAGCATGATTTAAAGCACTCATCACACTACTGAACGTAAGTTTGAACCTCAACACTTTGTTATTGATAATTACTATTTTAGGCCCATTAAGATTACATGAAAATCATCCCACCATACACAACAATATGAATTTTAATCACATTTAATCAATATTAAAATGCTTATTTCAAGCGCAAACAGTTTTTACCTGCTACCAGTACCGAGTCATCATGTGTACATTACCATATTGTGAACCAGAATCGCTTCTGTCAGACCCAATTGACTTGATCAGCTTTGATAAAAACTACACCCTATAGGAGGACAGGAGGACGGCACTAATCACCATGATCGAGGGGTGCAGGTCGATGTTCCGAAGTGTCATTTGTCCGAACGATTTTTGTTCCGAAAGGTTATTCACTGCAGATCTTTATTCCGAAAAAACATTTGCTCCGAATGGTAACTTCTCCGAAAGTCTATTTCTTTCGATAGGTAATCCGAACGGCCAATTGGTTCGAGTCATTATCCCCGAAATCGGGAAAGGGGTCATTTGCCTCGAAAGGTTTTTCCGAAGGTCGTTACTCCGAAGATGGTTTTCTCGCAATTTTTCGGAATATTTTTTGACTTTCGGGTAAAAAAAAAACCTTATTTTATATTCCAGAGCTTTTACTCCGAAAGGTCGTTTTCTTTCTCCAAAATTTTTTGGATTATCGACCTTTCGAATAAAAACCCCTAAGAATGGTTTTTAACCCATCAATGATGGGTTGTTTACGAAGCGGCGCTTTTTTTAATATGTCGGGTCTTGTTAGCGAAACTTGTCGGGCCGTTTTTAATTGTCCTTTCCCGCCGGAAATTCGGCAAAATGATCTAGAGGTGGTGGGCCGTTTGTGGTAGGAATTATTTTTTAATTTGAGGCCGAGTGACGGCAGTCAGTTTTGGGAGGTTTTCTGCTTTTTCGGGCTCTTTGGATGCGCGATGTCGTTCTTTCTTACTGAAAGCTTATTGCTTTGTGTGCGCGTGTTAAGCAGTGCTTGCGGGGTATACTTCGGGCGAAAATGAACTGAGTCAGTCTGAGTGGCAAGGACAGAGTCAAAAACGATTGCAAGAGTAAGCTCATTTGCATACGACTTTGCAACCGCGCTTTGAGCAGGATTTAGTGTAAAAACGCCGGACCTGAGCCTGGATCCAAGCTGGCCGCACATTTATATTTAAATGTTTTGGGGAAGGGGATGGAAGTGGAGTTTGGTACAGTGTTATATAATACTAAGGAGGCTGTCGATAGCGTCCCATTTGTTAGGGGTTTGTTTTCTTTCTTAAAGTGGGCCTTATGGTTTATGTTACGAATGTAGCTGTTATATTTCTTTTTTTTCGGAGAAAGAGCTTTGGATGGATTGTTGCAAGTTCTCCCTTTATTTGTAATGGTGTGTTGTCTGGCCTCGGGCTGTTGCCATGCGACATATGACCTTATCCGACGGATCCCGTGTACTCATAGGCCGGTACTTAAGGCTGAGACGTAAGAAAATACGTACTTTTGTTTAGGTATATTCGTCTCAGCTTATGGGTTATTAGACTTGAAAATGTGGAATGGATACATATGTAGTATGGAATCGGTTTTAAATTAATGGGAAAAAGAGTAGCGGTTGTGTAAAACGAAATTAGCCTTATTGTTGTATTATTATGTAAGCTAGTTCATGATTAGATATGAGGCCATTAAAGTCTGGGCTTTACAAGGTGACAACTTATTCGGAATCATTGGCTCCCGTGGCATCCATATAGGGGGTGTTATAATGAATATTCAAAACATAATGGAATCAAAACAGGTTATCTGGGAGGGAGTCAGCTGTTGTTATCTGGTTATGGCCGGCGGGCCTTCGCAGTTGTTGCTATCTTGATGCGGAGAAACTGAATAAACAGCAAGCCTATATGCATTCATATGTAAATAGTCTCTAATAGCGCTTAATTTGATATAAGGACAATGACCGTCAGTAAAATTAGGCATTGTTGTTTTCTTATGATGTTGACAGGTGTCAGAGGAAATGCGCATCCATTGAACCGATAGGATATTATCAGCCTTAATGCCGTTGTCCTTAGCCTAAACCTTGGCACTAGAGAAGTTGGGAACGAGTGTCGATTAGAAGAAAATATGGTGGCCCGATGACACCTGTTTTTTTCTTGTAATGAACAAAAGTAAGAGGGCATTTCAGTTTTATTTGCATCCATCTTTGCATATAGAGAGTTAGTGACAAAGCAG
>JAMKCH010036316.1:0-15759 GCA_023653785.1 Ophioderma brevispina
GCATGGGTTGATCTTTCCCATAAAGAACAGGCATACTCCGCACATGATTAGCACATGGCAAGTCCTGTCCATCTTAGGGTATGTGGGCGAGCACCCCCATCTTCTGCCAGTGAGTTTGTTTAAGATGTTATTGCGTGAAAATACTTTACTCTTCCTTCGTCTTCTTGATGTGGGTTTTATGAAAGAAAGAGTACGGTCCAAAATAGCCCCTAGGTAGACAGGATTATCCCAGTGCTCCAGGCGTGTTCCAGACCATGTCACTTTTTAAAGCTGACGTTTGGTTTCACGTTTGGTTTGACGTTTGGTTTGGTTTGGTTTCACGGTTACGTAGATGGAAAACACACACCTGTGCCTTGGATGGATTTGCACGTTAGTGGTTTTCCTCATAATAAGGAGTGAGTTCATCCAAAGCTTTGGAGAGTCTCTCTTCGACAACTGTGAAGTCTGCATCTTGTGCGCTAATTCCAAGATCGTCTGCATTGATAAAACGACAAGTTCCAGCACTCCTAGGTTGGTCGTTGGTATAGATGTTGAACACACTCCCTTAGGTAGTCCATTCTTGAGCGCCATCGGTTCTTCTTTGCTCCTAGCTGAACAAAGAATATCCTGTTTGCAAGTAATCCTTTGATGAGCTCTTTCACGCGGATGTCCTTGGTGAGTAAGCATCATTCTGTCATTACCAGTGTCATAAGCTGCTGATAGATCACCGAACACGACTTCGGTTACCAAATCCTTCTTGAAACCATCTTCGATGTGTTGAATTAGGTTAAGTACTTGGCTTGTTGTTGATTTGCCTGGCCGGAAACCTACTTGTTCTGGTATGAGGTGTTCGTCTATCACAGGTGCGATACGATTGAGCAGGAGACGTTCAAAGAGCCTGTAGGTATAGCTGAGTAATGATTTTGGTCTATAGCTCTTGGGATTAGATGGATCTTCCCAGGCTAGATAAAGTTCGCTGTACGTGAAGGTGTTTTTCGAAAGAAAGCCATGTCCAGGGAAGATTAGATGATCAATGTGCCTAACAATGACGTTTTACAGCTCGCTGGGAGAGCGTGTCCCACTGGTTAGGATATTCGCCTTTGGTGCAGGAGGTCCCCGGTTCAAACCCCGGTTCAAATCCCACTAGCTGGGATTTAATCGGGTACCAAATTCTGTATTTAATTTGTATACGAACTATTGATTAAAACTAGAATTCCGCTCTCCCCGTGGTTCATTTGGACTTGGGCAAATGAACCATGAGAATATCCCGTCCTTCGGAGGGGACGTTAGGCCGCCGGTCCCATGTACAGAGACTCATACCTGTACAAGTATATCACAGTCAGTTTCGAGAAGACTAGGGTGATAACCCCTGATTGTCCCAAGCCGTGCTGGTCAGTTTCGAGGGATACGGTAGAGTGGTTAACCACTGTTGGGTATACCTCTGAGGTCACGATCCTCTAAATTGTAATAAATAAATAAATACTGCAAGATGTAGATGAAATTTGTATGTATTCCCTGCATTATAAGTTTCTTGTAGAGTAACAAAAAACAACTGAACCGACCGACTTCCTTTTGGGGGAATTGGCCATGGGATCAAAGGAAAATTGTTCATTTTGATTACATACTTCGCCGAAGTAAACCATTTTTCCACTATAAATAATAATAAATGTTACAATTACCATTTACTGGGTATGTCAATTGTAAAGGATGCACATTTTCATGAAAATGCCATCTCAATTTATTTTCTGAATATCAGTGATCAAGGGACATACACTGTGCTACATTGAATCAAGCAAATAATGGCGTTGATAAGTAAATACACCTGGTATGCAGCCGACAAAGCACTTCAGATTCCCCTTTGTTTATTTTGAACTGCAGAGCCATTGCTACTGTCCATGCAGTTGAAAAGATGTCAGGCGTTATAGACTTGTTATCACCGCCCAGTTTTGGGTAGACGTTTCATATAGAAGTCTCAAGTACGCAAATGAGGTAATGCCATTGATTCCGATTCCATCATGCTCTGTATGATGTTGTGCAGACTTGTCCATGGGTATTTCATGATGGAATTATAAGTACACATAAATTGTTTTGGCAACCGGGCTTTTCAAATCTGAAATCATAGCATGCAGTTGTGCTAAATACCAGTTTTCTGTCTTGTGTTAGGGCAGGGGGGTAGGACACAATCTGCTCGATTTGGGCATTGGGGATTTCCATGCCTAAGAAAAATGATGCTCCGTGGACAAGTCTGTTTGGTGACTTATTGTTCAGTGGACCATATCTTGAGAACCACTCAACCTAATTTTTTTTCAGGCAAGATGCTCAATTACCCATTCTTTCTAATAAAATAAAATCCACAGATATCAAATTAAAAAAGTGGAAAAATATAACTTTCATTTTGGGTAAAGTTTTTATTGGGTCACCCTGTACATCGCAGCTAGTTTCGAATAAGAGTAGGGTGGAAACCCCTGTTTCCAATCCACCCCTGCATTCAAAGTGGCCATGTTAGGAACGTCCGTATCATTGATACACGCGACCCTAGACCAGCTTAATCAGATGAATACATCGGGGCACCACCACAAGCCATTACCAAAGACTTGTGGATACGCAAAGAAAGAACTTTTGCATTCCCTCCTTATTTATGAGGTTTCTCTATTTAAAAGTTCACAATCCTCCTCTACCCTTTATGAAAATATTCATGTCCGTCCCCTCTTGCTCACCAAACTTTTTCGGATTCCCCTTCAAATCCTCCTTTGCCTCTTTAAATGATAACTCCTCCGTTATTGTTTTAAGTATTATGCTATGTTCAGCTCACTTTCAACAAGGGACAAGCTCATGGAATGGAATGGATCAGCAAGCCAAGTAGTTTTCAGGTTCTAAAATATTACTATTGCGATGTCTTCATCCCAGACCACATTCAAGTCTTGACTGTTCTCGATACATCCCTGCTTCTTTTAACCCCAGCCATGTAACATTGCCATAGTGAGTGCCCTTGTCTGACTTGACGGCCATGCTAGATATTATTTGCTTTTCATTCTGCTTGTGAAACATTTGTGTTATTTGTAAAACCATTTAAATCAGAAACTTACTTGTTTTATCAAACTTTAGTTTTGTAAAACCCTACTTTTTCTTTCTTAATATAACTAGTGCATTTTCAGACATTTTAAAGCGTTTTTATTTTCGGATGGCATGCAAGAAAGTAGTCCACCCAAGATTTTTTATCCTTACGGCAGCCAGGTTAGTGGTGTATAACGCATGTAAATCCAAGCAACCTTGGGACTTCCAAAACTTTTTGGACACAGTCCACTGTTCGGGAGAGGAGGTATTTTGTATCCACAGAATCAATAACATCTCAAGAGGCCAAACTGGATTTTATGTTTACCGTCTGGGTCTATATCATGCACTCAGGCGCTATAACGTTCATGCAGATGTTTGTAAGTTGCTCTCGCTGTCAGAATTCTCTGCTAATTTCAACAAAACTTGTTCAATTTCAATGTCACATTGTCTCGTGTACAATATTAAACGAGGTTTACTATTCTTTATAGTTTCCAAACACATTTTCCCAGTTGTGTATCGATATATTTTACAAATAGGCCTGCATTAATTTGTGACACCGGTGAGTAACATAATGTTTTATATATGAGGCCTAAACACCTGTACAAGAAAAGTCCTGGGTGCAAAGCCGTTTTTTCTGTGCTTTCGAAACATATGTGATCGCAGTCATTCAGGGCCAATAATAAAAATTACCATTATTGTTTCCCACATTCCCGATATTTCAAAATATCTAGATTATTATTAATAATTGTGAACTAAAATTTTCCTTAGACATCACTGCATTTTACTACTCCACCAGAGAGGGTTGCTTTTAACTATATGTCATAATATTAACGTTAAGATATGAATGAGTAAAACCAAAAATAATATTAATAATCAATTGATGGTCACTCATTGATGAATTGCCCAGATTAAGCTTTTTTTATCAAATTCCTTTAAAGAGACATGAGGACATGAGAGAAGCGCCCTCATTTTTTTCGAGTCCAGGTTTTTTGCATATTTGGAATGCTTACCACTGTATTAGATCACACCTGAAGTGAATAAGCCGAATACGCCTTCTTTATGTAATAAGATGATGATTTAGTCATTTCTGTCGTGCACGACAGAAATTCAAAGCAGGGTTTTCTATGTGGACGATTAGAATAGCAGGAAAATTTAAAACAAGGTTTGCGGTTTCCTTTCGTGCTTGTTTGTCCAATAAACCTTCGAAATGTTCTCGGTAGGTGGTCTACAACCGATCAAGTGCAATTTGAGAGAAATTTATATCCTCAAAAAATCTCCCCCTGTCACTTTAATCAAATTGGTTAATGTGGTTCCTCGCTTGTGTCAACATAATTTCAAGAGCGTATAATATAATGCGTAGCAAGAAAACTGCAACTCCGGTGAAATAGTTAATGGCTTTTCTGGCACGCTCTGTAGACGACGCTATTTACCCTGAAACTCTAGCGCGACCATCTGATATGTCCTTCTGTCCCTTTTGCTTTCCAAACTATGATGTCTTCTCGATGTCCCAAGCTTTTTTCGCCCACTAAAGTTAAGAACACTACTTCGAATGAACACTACTTCCTCACTGGCTTCAAAATGGTATTGGATGTATTTAGTGTATCATCAATAGCCCGCGAATGCAAAACCACTGACTGCGCTTATTGTAAGATAAACACCACTAACCTTGCTGCCATAAGGATAAATTTGTGGACTATTTTTTGCATGCATCTAAAAACTACTTTAAAATGGCTGAAATGCACTAGTTATAGTAACATAAACGTGGTGGAATTGCATTATTGACATGTTGAACGTGCGGTTTCTCCAAGTACTGTTATTTGGGCATTTTACTATAAGGAATTTCATTTCATATCCGTTGTGCACATATACGCTAAAAGTGACTTATCAGTACTCTACCATGGTTTCACGTATATGTGGTGCAATAAGACGGAATTATGGTCCTGCCTTTCATTGTTACTTGCTGAGACCCATCTAATAACAAGAGGGACAAAACTTTACAAAAATTAAAATTTAAATGTAAGGTTCATGTCTTTCAAAGGTTAGCCCTTATAACCTCTTAGAGACGTTCTTGAAATTTAGAGAATGTACATTCAAATCATGACGTTCGCAAATATATAATTTTACACGAAAGACGTGAAATAAAATGGCGAAACCTTTATGAAATCAAATGGTGTTCTGAGGGTATATAAGAGATCAAACCGTGTTTTCCGTGTATGGTTACGGGCACATAATCTAAACATGCGCGTTAAGTGTAGCAAATTCTATCAAAATACTTGTAAAGGGGCATTTTTATTAAAACTCACGGTTAATTTATTTTGTTTAAGGTAGAACAAAACTAACACGCAATACTTGCTTGGGTTTGCAAAATCACAGCATATCATGCAAAATCAACCAAAAATACATGCTTAGGGTATGTTTCTTGACAATTGAAAAGTTTTTTAATAATGGGTCGCTTTAGGGTACGTTTTAGGAGGCCATACATGAGCGTACGGGCCTGATTGCATCAGTGAAAGTTAAATTTCAGAATAATTCAAAACCCTCGTAAAACAAGTCTTTTGTGTATGACCCACAATTCGTAACGCATATTTGCCACTTGTCATCGAATTTTAGATGTTTTCTATTTTACTTCATATTCTGACAGTCGTTAACCTCGTGAGCAATGTGGAGGTGATGATAATATAAGAATGCCGTTGAAAAATATTGAATACTAACGTTTTGCAGACTGGCACGAATTCATGTGCAAATTTCATTTACGAACGTAAAAAAAAAAAAAAAAAAAACCCTCCTATGATTTTACCCTGGTGCCGCCCCTGGTCTGAGTAGGGGTTCATATTTTCTACCCCCCCCCCCATATCTTTATGATCCACATGGTGATCAGAACTGAATTTTTGGATGGCTCATCCAGACCATGGGTTGGGATGTTGCCCACCTCTGTATTAATGTTGTGTGCTGATATCTCCTCCACAGGGGTCACAAAAATGTGTACAGTTGTTGGCATTCTACAAAGAAATTGTATGAGATCTGTATTCTACATCCAAAAGGCAAATCTGAACAAAAGTTAGAAGAAGAGAACACAAACATCTAGCCAATTGGTTAATTGAAGTATATATTCTTTTCAGTAATCAGTTGAAATGCACCTTCCAAATATTTTAAGCTCTAGCCCTCTTCAACTCTACCAACATTCTTATCCATGTTGCTGATTGGCTCAAACAATTACATATGCACCATTTTGACCAATCTGCAGGTTGTTCTCATGTCATAAAAGATGCAATGAGAGATTTTAAAGGTGCAACGAGAGATTTCACATAGCAGGTGTCTCTAAAAAATCGAAAGTACTGATTTTTGCCCTGATGTAAAGCTTTCCATCAAAAAGAACCCCATCTGAAAGGATTAAGCTGAGAAATGATTCTTTGGTACAAAAATTGTAAAATTTCTAATTTCGTATAGGAGCAAATACGAAATTCAGCCTATGTTTTATATTGAAATATATATAAGCAAATCAGAATCTTTTTTCTCTCTTTTAAGACATTTCTATAGCCAAATACAAGGTAAGAAATCTATTGAGTGTCTAGTCTACATGAAATTACTATTATGACACAATATTTGGGTGCCTCAAAAATCTCTCAAAACCCGTCGTAAACAAGTCTTTTTTGTATGACACACAATTCGTAACTGCAATATTTGACACGTGTCATCGTAAATTTTAGATTTTTTTCTATTTTTACTTCATATTCTGACTGCCGTTAACCTCGTGAGCAATGTGTAGGTGATAATAATAAAGAATTCCTGTTGAAAAAGAATTAGAATTACCAACGTTTGCAGACTTTACGAATTCATGTGCAAATTTCATTTACGACGTAAAAATATTATATTCCTCGTACAAAGAGATTCAAAAGTGTTAAATTAACACCCTTGTATAGTGTGTGTTCAATGAATGTAATCAGTGGTGCCGTCGCGTCGCTTGCGTGTATCAACTTAGAATTAAGCACATTCCAAATCAGGTTTCTCTCTTTTTCACTATTTCTTTCAAAAGCAAACACTTTATAGGAGGAAGCTATTTGGCCGATATTTGCATTTTGGACCACGTAATTGCCCACATCTGAGTTATTAAGCTGGTTAAAACACAAAAAATGCATTGTGAATTCCCTCTCGGTAATTATACTGCGTGACTTAAGAAATTACAATAATATCAACTTTTTCTTTTTAAATTTAGCCTCAGCAAAATTGTCCCCACATACACGTACGCAAGAACATACAAACACACACACACTCACACATATTTTGCGCCGATATTCCCTTTCTTTTCCTATTTCTGCACTCCAATAATTTATCTATGTGTTGTTTTTTTTTGTGTGTTTTTGTCATGTCCGCTAAGCACTTCTATTGAATGAAAATGCTGCATGATTACTTCCGTTAAAGCCACTATCAGCGATTTTTTCCAAAATGTAAACAAACAGCGCCCCCTATTTTTCATCAAAGTGCATTTTCTTGCACTGCTGTGTTGGAAATTGCTGTAGTAAAGAGGACTGTAAGTGGCTAAGCGTAACGCGCCGTATTTGTCAAGAAATTGTGATTTTTATGTTTTGTTTACTAATAAAAGTCGTTATCCGACTTTTTAGGCGCAGAAACAGTTGTAAATGGCATCTTCAGGACCGCTTTAAAATGCTTAAGTGTCTGTTTTTCACAATGAACAGTAATATAAGGTGTTGATATGACCTAGCACAGCAATTTAGAGACAAAATGGGCATTTTTTTTGAAAAAATGACTGATAGTGGCTTTTTTAATATTGAACGTATAATATTTTCCATCTAAGAAGCATTTAAAGCCATGTGGTAGGCCCGTACGCAATGGGGTACGGGGTGCAGCCCCCCCCCCCCCCCCGAATCCAAACAAACGGGAAAAAAAAAACAGACTAGTAGTAGTGATTATTTTGATAGAAATAAAAAAAATCAGAGTTAGTCCTTCACTTGTGTGTGGTGACGTGAAGTTAGAAAAGTCCAAAAACATGACCCGTTGTAGGGGCATTAGGTCCACTTTTCAAAGGAAAGCAATGGTCACTTTTTTCGAAGACCCCCCCCGAAAAACAAATCCTGCGTAGCTGTATTCCACTCAAATAGTGGGGAGCTAGGACCCAGGTCAAAACATCATCGTTACCCATCACTACAGAAAACGGTTTGACACCTGGGTAGTTAGTAGGGACCTCTTATCAACGCCTAGGTAGTAGTACTATCAAAATTGTGGTTTCACTTTTTCATAGGGCCAATTTAAGTGTACACAGGGTCAAACTTTTAAACTGCACAATCATGTTGAAATTGGATGCCATATGTCCGTCAGAAATAAGGATTCCCAAAAATGTATAGTTTGTACCATCTATGACCAAATGGTTTGGAGTGATAGGTAAAAAATGGCTAAATGGTAAAAAAGGTCAATTTCTATTTGTACAGGGGTTAATATCGGAGTTGACCCTCCAATTGAATTGAAAATGATAGTAGAAGTTGTTTCATCAGCTTAATGTCAAAATAAATAGTTGGTACCATCTGCAATGCATAGTTCCATGTTATGGGAAAAAATGGTCATAGGTCAACATTACCCAATTGGGGTTGACCTTCTTTGAACCTTATCTCCGTAAGTAAGCATTTAACATAATACAAACTATACTTTTAGGAGTCCTTTACCTCAGGCAATAAATTGCAAGTATTTAAAATTTAATCGATTAACTTTTAAATGGTTGACCCCTGTACAATCGAGATTGACTTTTTACCAATTTTAGCCAATTTCCTTATAACTCCAAAACCAATGGTCGTAGGTGGTAGGTACAAAACTATACTTTTTGGAATCCTTATGAGTAGATGGACAATATGGCATACATTTAAACATTGATTGGGGCATGGCATTTTAAAAGTGTGACCCCCTGTGTAAACTTTAAATGGCCCCTATTGAAAAAAGTGATACCACAATTTGGAAGTACTAACTACCTAGCATTGATGTAGAGGGTCCATACTAACTACAAAGGTGTCAAACCCGTTTTCGTCTATCATAAACGGCCTGCAGCGAGATGCTGTTTCACCATTGTAGCGCCAAATGTCCCTGTTTGTCATAGGTTGGGGATGTCGATGGATCCTGGGGGCTGGAGTTCTCGAGCAATCAACATCAATGTAGTTTAAGGGCGACGCACCCATGTTTTGGATGGTACCTTCAACCATGTGACGTCTGAAACTTGGTCAATCGCACGATGACAGTGAACAGCAAAATCGGCACGGAGGTGGGCCAACAGAAGATGAAATTGGAGGATTCTCATATATCTGTGCTTTGGTCTGTGCTCACGCCAGGATATGTTTTGTACTCGCATAAGAAGCTTGGTGTAGGGTGCCATCATCTTCCTGGAGCTATGTCCGTCATGTCCAGGTCTCAGATCCATATACAGGATACTCTCTACACAGGCTCTAAAAGAATTTCAGGCTTGGTTTGAAGGAGATACCAGATTGTTTTACCATAAGTGGTTGTATGTAGTTATTCAGGCATTCCAAGCTTGTCCTTTTGCGGACAGGAAGGCTTTTCTGGCGTCGGCAAAATAGGACCTAGATACTTTTCTGTAGTGGGGAGGTCACGAATCCTTAACTAAGGCCCCTATGATATTCTGCCTCCTCTAAAAACACTCTGCCTGTCTAATCATAGTGAAATTACTATAGGTTTTCCAGTTCGGTTCGCACAAGGTTCATCCGAATTCAACAATGCTTAGTCACAAATTCGTCCCAAAAATCGAAAAATATAATTGCAACTCGATTTGTCTTTGACATTCCAAATAATCGATGATCAAACGATTTCAACCCATGGTCATTCAGTTTCGTCCCCGTGGTAGAATTTAGTCCTACCTTCAAAACGGCGATATAACGGGTAGTTGGATTACGTCTTTGGTCATTGGGTTCAACTATGGGATCTTTCAATTCGTCAGGTGTTTCGGGGCAAAAACAAATAGATATTGTGTAACGTGAGGCACCAATAAATCAGACAGTTTGTGTTTAGCCAAATTAATTTATATTTATTGATATATTTATATATTTCTAAAATTAAAAAACAGTAAAAGCTGTTTTATCCTTTTGAAATGAGCATTAAAATTAAAAACTAATTTAAACTAAATATACAGATCAAATTTAAAATCTGGAGTTGATTTGTCGTTACCACAAGCTTTCGAATTTAATTGAAAATCCATTTGTAATTTAGAGTGCCCTCTCTTGAGTGATACATCATAACAAAATTGCAGTCATAACGTCACTTCATTCTGGTAAGAGCCATTTCAAATGGTAGGCCTTTTAACGCTATGCAGGATACCCGCCCAATGCAGGCCTATACGATGATTTTTATGAATCCGGATGACCACTGACGAAATCGGTTGGCCATTATACAAAACGAAATTGTATGACCCGACGATTTCGAATTAAAACGGACGAACCGGTGCGATTATCATGACGAGTGGAGTGCACCAGGGTGAGTTGTGTTGACCAAAGACGAAATCGAGTGGCAAATGTTACAGTTTCGATTTTTTGCGACGAATTTGAACTAAACATTTGTTGAATTCGGATAAACATTGTGCGAAATCGAACGGAAAAACCTATATTATGGAACATTGTAATGTCTTCTGATAAACTTCTGCTAATACCTTAGAAGAGGCTTTCAGACTAGCCCCTACGGAAAAAGTGGAGTACCACAAAAGTGCTTGTTCAAATAATAAACTACTTTTAAAATAATCGGCTTTTAAAAATGGTACCAACGGAAAACTCACCACAAGAATGAATGACATAAATAAATAAGCCAAATTCAAAAAAACGGCTGCAATTTCCGATATCGTGACACCAATGCGGAATAAAAAATATAGTATATTAGTCATTTTAAAGCTAAATTAGTAACTGTTGCAATAGTACCAACAATTTCATATCTTATTATTGGACATTGGTTTCATATAACTGATAGCAGCTCTAAACTGAGAGGAGAGCAATGGAATTATAACGGTGTCCACACAAAATGGTGCACAAGCAAAAGCGCCCCGGTGGAGAACAAAATAAAATAGTGACGTAATATTTACATATATCACCAAATGAAGTCTTGGTTGAACTACCGTTCACCATCATTCGATTTGGTTTTTGGAATCCCGAGATGCCTAATATTGTAAGAAGAGGGTGTGGTACAATTGTGCCACTTTTCACAGAATTAGATACAAAGTAAGAGCTTCATGCGGATAGGATGTCAGGGCTTAGTGACTTAACATTTTACTTCGGAACCAGTAACTGCACATCGAAGAATGCCATTATCATAATGTCATGGCAATTCCATTTGATTCAGAATATGGTTATTTGTAGTTCAATTCGCTTAAGAACAGAAGTTCCTTTCCAGAACCCTTAAAAATGTGTACTTATTTATACAGATGTGCACATATGTGTGAGAACGTTATGGTCTCCAGATGAGTGTGCTATTATTTTTCGTCTTATTTTAGAAGTATTTTAGAAATTTACTGAGAAAAAAGAAAACATTGGTATTGAAAGAAAGTAACAAGAAAAAAACAAAGCAGCATTAATTTGTGTATGGAGAATTCTTTCGATCATTAAACGTCCTATCAAACAGCAGGTTCGAGTGTAAAGTTATCCCATTCAGTGAAACGTGGCATAATTTCGTATTTCACCCTTCTCTTATAATGTTAGCCATATCTATGGATTGCAAAAACCAAACAGATGCTGTAAACGGGTATCAAAAGCCTAGACGCCCTTGATGACATGAGGTAAAATAAAACTTTACTATTTTATGTTTTCACCTTAACGAGTGCTTTGCCTTGCCCATTTTTTGTGGATTGCGCTCTGCAGCACATTTTGTTTCTGATTAAGGAGTTAAGAATTCTATCCACGCAAAAAGACGGACCACTTAACAAAACTTGTATACTAACCTCTCTCTCTTCTTGCCTATGAGGCAGCAGCTAACTTGTGTAAAGTTGGAGCCAACTCACTGTTGATTGGTTGGGGTTTGAGTCTAATCTGTATCACCCGGCGAGAAAGGTAGGGCACAGGGCACTCAGGGACGCCGAGAGGAAATTGCGGGCCCGGGGGAACTTTGTAGTACGGACTTACGGGCCCCCTTTTACCAACTTCGTTTTCCAGACCCCATACCGGGGGATTTTGAAGTACAGTGGCTCTGCAAAGCGGTCATGCACAGCGTAAGAGGCGCGGTGGTATGTCGTGATGCACTTAAGTGTGTGTTTGTTGTATTTATCATATATAGAGTGCTTATCCGAGACGGCAGGGGGGGGTGCGGAGGGGGGTGTCTCCCCTCCCGGCGAAGCGCAGCACTGCATGGCACTCCAAAAAACATTTTTCATGAACTGTGATAGAAACAATTTGGAAATTCGGTACGTAGTCCACTTATACTCATGACAACCAATTTATTAAAACAATCTTAATTTAGCAAACCAAGAGATGCCCTTCACTAAAATTTTTAACGCGCGTTAGCGCGAAAAAAAAATGAAATTTCGGGGTTACATAGTATTTTCAACGTAAGTAGGTATCATTTCTAAGAGGGGGAAACGGGCACCCTGTATCAGCCAATGCTCTATCTTTCTGTTTCTCTCCAATCCATTGCTCTAACTGTTCTCCCTCTCAATCTGACTCTGTCACAACCGCAAGGCTGAACTTTTATTTTTTATGGACCCCTTAGGACACCGGGCCTAGGTTCAATTCCCCTTGACCCCCCCTCTCGGCGGTTACTGAGGGCACATCCATTGAGAATGGATCCGCAGTCTGTGATATAGAGCCACATTGGCAGGCAGGCGATGGCCGCAGCCAGCCACCATAGGTGCATAGTGCTATTTTAAAAGCGATCGGACTCCCGTGCGAATCTGGTTAAGGTGACCCATTCCTGCGTGGGAGATGGCGCCAGGTGCGTAGTTCTGTCTTAGGGGGTATAGAGAGGTGATTCTGTGTCTTGGAATGTCTAGCCAGGCAGTATTCAGTCTGTAAGATGTTGAAGGGGGAAAACTGGAGAGTTTAGCAGAGATCGGAAAAAGCGTCGGCGAGGAGCGCAGTCTGTCTACGAGTTGGTGTGATGTGATTCTTTGACAGTGCTACGCAGCAGGTGCTGTTGTACAGCAGGGCCTTATTCATAAGTTTGTGCGAGTGGTGCTCCCTCCGACGTTGCTGCAGGGTGCAATGCCTGAAGCACTGGTAGAAAATTTGTCAGATGGAGTGGGGCGGAGACAGGCCAGTATTGGTTCTCAGGGTCTCGTTTGAGACCGGGTCAGCTTCTTTGTGTGAGGGCTGTTGCAACATGCTGGGGCGGCATATTCAGCAGTGCTGCAGACCGAGCCAAGGCAGTGGTGCTTAGGGTCGTTGGGCTGGCACCCCATGAATGATCCAGCAAGTCTGACAGGCGGTTATTCCTCGAAGATATCTTGGCGCATATGGACTCAAGGTGCTGCCGATAGGTAAGCTCCGGTCCCGCTTCACTCCAGTAAAGGTTTGGTGTAGGTTGTTATGGCAATGCGCTCCATTGAGGTTGATTTGAAGCTGGCGATGAACCCTCTTTGGGGTGTTGAGGTGGAAGGAGTGCGGTCGGTTGTCGTGGTCTTGGCTTCGCTCACTTCAGTCTCCAGGTCTTGAGATATGCTGCAGTAGGGCCCATGTCTGTAGTAAGTTAGTAAGTGTGCTTTCTATTCTGTCCAATTGCTGTCCGAGTGGAGGAAGGCAGTCGTCGCGTAGCCATAATTGTCTCGATGTTTTTTTTTTTGGTTTTAGGTATAGCGCTGATATACACTTGACAGTAAACATAGGAGCCAATACAGATCCTTGTGGTACAACCGTTTCCTCAGACGAACGCAGACGATTACTCTGCCCCATCACTGGTCTTGAGAATAAAGCTACGGTTTTCGCAAACATGTTGTACATATGAATTGTACAAGGTGAACATCAAGATGGTCCTGAGAAGCTTGAGTGTCAGCCCTGGTGCCACACGGTGTCAAATGCTGCAGTCAGGTCACCAAGATACTCGGCCTGCCTTACGGCGCTTTTTCAAAGCTTCCGCAAGATCAATCTAACCTTAGCGGGCATAGAATGGAAAGTACATGCATCATTGCTGTCCTTCGAAGAACTTTTTTCCAAAATTTGAAAGCATCGATCAAGCCATAGTATTCTATTACAATCAAAATCCTTACCCTCCATATATACATAAATATATGGAATACCTTTATCATACCATCCTTCTTTAAAAACTATTAATTGTAATATGAGTGTTATTCCAAATTCTGCTTTCCTAAGGTGTGCTCTAACATCCAAAAAGGCACTTGAATCCAGGTACATTAAGACCATTTACAATTAATGGAATCCATGTAAGCATTAAGACCATTTGTAATTAATGGAAATCCCATGTAACATTAAGACCATTAATTTTATATTAATAATCCATCTACCATTAAACATAAGTGGAATCCATGTAACATTCACACCATTTATAATTAAAAGGAATCCATTAACATTAAGACCATTTATAATTAATAGAACCCATGTACCATAAACATTAAGACCATTATAATTACTGGAATC
The DNA here is from genome assembly GCA_023653785.1 of Ophioderma brevispina. Lineage (NCBI taxonomy): Eukaryota > Metazoa > Echinodermata > Ophiuroidea > Amphilepidida > Ophiodermatidae > Ophioderma > Ophioderma brevispina. Next base: position 14,610 of record JAMKCH010036316.1, read on the forward strand.
CATGCATCATAAAGACATTTATACATTAATGGAATCCATGCATCATTAAGACCCTTTATAATTAATGGAATCCATGCATCATTAAGACCATTTAATAATTAATGGAATTCCATCATCCTTAAGACCATTTATAATTACGAATCCATGTAACATTAAGACCATTTATTTATAATTAATGAATCCATGTACGTAAGAACCATTAATTTTATAAATTAATGTGAATCCATGTAAAGTAACACCATTTATATTAATGGAAATCCTCTGTTACCTTAAGACCATTTATATTAGGGACTCCATGTAACATTAAGACCATTTTAAAATTAAATGGCAATCCCCATGGAATCCATTCAGACCATTTATAATTAATGAAAAAAAATTTTTCTAAAAATGTACATAAGACCATTTATAATTAATTGAATCCATGTAACATTAAGACCATTTATATTAATGGAATCCATGTAACATTAAGACCATTTATAATTAATGGAATCCTAGTTACATTAAGGACCATTTACAATTATGGAACCACATGTAACAATTAAGACCATTTATAATTAATGGAATCCATGTGACATTAAGACCATTTATAACTAACGGAATGTGGACCATTTTACCTATCCTTTCTCATATCCCCAATATAGTTTTCTACTTGTCTTGCTGGTTTTCTAGAAGAATAGATTAAGAAGAACTGAAGTCATGTCATGTAATATTTTGAACAGTCTCATTCTTTTGTGTGTTATGTAGTATCGTTTACTCTATGGATTATTTATCTTTCCGTACGGAATGTGGCCTTTTCTTCTACTATTTAGAGACATGAGGACATGTCCAGATAACAGCCGCCTCATTTTTTTCGAACCCAGGTTTTTTGCATATTTGGATGCTTACCAATAGATTAGATCACACCTTAGTTTAATAAATAAGCCGAATACGCCGTCTTTATTAATACGATGATGATTTAGTAATTCTGTCGTGCACGACAGAAATTCAAGCAACAAAGCATGTTTTTCCTATAGGTACATTAGGATAGCAGCCCAGTTCAAAACAAGGTTTGTGGTTTTCCTCTTTTGAACGTGTTGTCCAATAACCTTCGAAACGTTGTCGATAGGTGGTCTACAACCGATCGGAAAAAAAAAAGTGCATTTTGGAGAGA
>JAMKCH010036317.1:0-14836 GCA_023653785.1 Ophioderma brevispina
AAGGCACTTTAAATTATATAATAATTAATTCTACATTGTAGATAATTATTTTCCAGCCAATTATTATTTCAAGGTATTTACCTGAACCAAATCAAAATTGTTGGGCAGGTACTTTAACAAAAATAGTAGTCTGTGTATTAATTCTATGGGGGGGGGGGGTCAACTCATGTGAACTTCTATAAGTAGTTTACTTAGGAAGTCAACAAAGATGTATGGGAACTTACCTCATGTATATATTTTACATGCTAATGTTAATTCAAATTATTCGCTATACCTTCACTTTCATTGTAAAAGGTGGCAACTCTACAGGTATGTTCTTTGAGAAGTCAGCAGTGATCTAGAGGTACTTTATTTCAGCTTTATTCATATAATTCGTAAAGCAAGGTTAGGCCACTTTATAGGTCCTTCTCAGGTCAGTTTAACTTGGAAAAGTGGCAATGGTATTTTACCAGGTCAATTGAGGGTGATCCAAAAGGGATTACAACAAATGAAGTACCATTATGTATAATTACATGGTTTAAGCGTAATTTTTTTTTTTTATTTTTCCAAGTCAATTAGGGTAGATCACAAGGTGGATAACAACAAATGAAATTTACCATAGGTATAATTAACATGGAATACCAATGGTTGTAATTTAATTGGCAAGAACCTTTATTCTCTGTATGTTGAACACTATGATTGGTAACAAGTGGTAATAAATGGTCCTACTCCTGGCAGTTACGCTCAGCTAAATTTTGTTGTTCGTGCTCTTCATTTCTGTCTGGTGGGTACCAACTCATGCAAAAATACCAATTTTGAAAAATCTAGAGGCCGCTCTATTTTTCAAATTTCCAGTGTCTCTTAATATCACAGAGTCCGATCTATGATCTATGATATTCTAAATAGATACATAGCCTACAATTACCTGGATTTTTTGAGCCTGTTATTATGTCCCTAGTTTTTGGGTGCGATATGTATTTTTATGTGTGGATGGTGGATGCACTTGTCACAGCCCCTTCCATGGCCCCCAACTTGGATTTCAAGGTTACACGGGGGGTAAAAATGTTAAAGGTGTCAATTGTGTTGAAAGCACACCAGATGTTTGTCTGATTAACTAAGAATTTCCAAAAGGATATAGTTATACTACCTATGCTTCTAATTTTTGAAATTTGGAAAAATGGGATGTAAAAATATTGAAAAAGGCAGTTTGGTTTGGACGGAGTGCAGAAGTTAAACGTTGCTCGCTCCAATTTTTGGTAAAACGTGGGTTTCAAATTGGTTGTTTCAATCATCAGCTCACTAGAATGCATATCGGAATATATACGTGTTTGGTTAACCATCATGGCGAATAAAGTCACAACTAATTTGCAGCTATTGACATGTGACCTATGTATTTAATGGATATACGTGGAAACTCAGCATAAACCAGCATAAGGCAACTATTCGCTTTCAATCCTTTAAGCTAATGAAACACATATTACTGAATCAAAGCAACTTAAAGCATATTAGCACATTTTTTTTTGAAAGCGGCGCCCAATGTTTTTCAAAAATTAGATTTTTACAAACGGTTGCATTGGTAACTGGCCTGAGTAAACTATAACCTGTGAATGGTTAAGCTCTACATGTTTATGGTCGCAACGAAGGAATTTTTGTAACGAGAATAATTAATAATCGGGATCCGATTCCGAGAATAATTCAACGCTGCTGGAAACGGCTTCCAAATGGAACTAGCCGGGAAATAGCGCATTATACGTATCTCCTCTCATCTATTAGTTGTTTTATGGTTCAGGCAAGTCAAGAAGAGGTCTTTTCTTGAGGTGGCAACTATCTCTCATGGACGGACATAAACTTAGCATTTCCAAGCTCTGCCGTTAAGTACAGATCTGGGATCCCCCCAGATTCCTACTTACAAAAATCGCTCATTTATGATAAATACGCATTTTTGAACATGCTCGTTCGCAGGTGTAGTGTTCTGACAATTACCATCATAGGGGCTGTGCAAAGATATCAAATTTTTGAAAATTGGGGGCCCTCTTCAAACATGTGCTAATATTGCTTTAACTTTGACCATGTACACACCTAAAGGGCCCTTTTCCCACCATTTGTACAGTCCTGTACCCCATAACTTCTCAATTATAACCATAGATCAGTGTAATGTATGCATTTTTTAGAATCCTTGCATATCGTAGGAAGACTGTCACGTGCTTTTCAACTGATTGGAGCATTTTAAAATTGTGACCCCTGTATAACCTTGGAAACCACAACTGGGGTCAAATACAGGGGTGTTGATAGCTGTTCCATCAATTTATCAATATCATGCCAAAGTATATTGTGTTGTAAAAAATCACAATTTTAATCCGGAAGCGCACACGCTTTCACTACATTCCCTTGCTATATATGTCTTTGTATATGTTTATGTAAAAACATTAGCACGAATCCAGTTTATAAAAACTCATTGGCCTTAACACCCATCCAAGGTTTCTGGTTTCGATGACCGACATCTCTTTAATGTGTTCTTTTCAATCGTCCCGCGAATCATTTTACGTTTGATTGGGTCACGATTGTGTACATCCTTGAGAAAGATCCAACCCTTGTCATATAAACCGCACAGAGCGCTGTATGTAATACATTGGCCGTAGAAGAAAATGGCCGATACACATTATCAGAAATGATTGATTCTAAATACTTTTTTTGGATTAGAACATTTCCCTCTATGTGAAATACCCGTCCTTACTGCAGCAAATTGTGCAAGTAGATGTGAATAATGTACTTGCACTTTTGAAATTAAATAACTAAGGGTCAATTCAATCCTCGATAACAATTTGTCCAGCTTAATTGGTAAAGTTTCTTTTTTGTCTCGATTTAATCGAAATACTTCAAGGTCGAGTAATCAATGCAAAACTTGAAATGCTCCATTTTGAATAAAGAGCCACTGTTTATAAAAGTAGGGAGGGAGAAGAGTTCTCAAAAGCACCGCCACAAATCCTGCTCCTCCTTCCTTCCTCATCTTCTTTTTTTCTCTTGGCTGGCCCATTGGTCTTGGTACTGTGATTATCTATTCCGCTGAAAGAACCTCCACCATACATAGCAATGTTGGATGTAGCATAATTAACTTAGGTGAGACATCCAGGTCGCTTTGGCCATTTGAGAGTATCTTCTAGCGACAAATAATGTGCCCCAAGGAATTTCACCCTGTGATTCTTCACAATGGCTGGAGATGGCAATGCATATAATAATTGTGTTTGGTATATGATTTTCCCTCCTCGCGGTCATTTCAACAAACTTAAAAAAATAAAAGTATTATTTTGCTTTCTCAATCCTGTAAATAACCCCGGATTCTCATCCGTAGAAACTAATGGTCACGAATGTAGTGTGGAATAGGACCTTGGTCAATGTGGATTATTCGGAACTTCGGGAGATTCTTTGGAATCTGTCATTTAACAGTGCTGATCATCAGATAATGATGCCATTTTTTGACATCTGTTGGGTAGATGTCATTTGACATGCCACATGTTGGGGATGTTAGACCGTAGAAGGCAACTGATGAGGGCGATGGCAAATGTTGCACTCCTCTGCTTAAGTTTTGGACACACGATCATGAAGGCCGAGTCCTCAGATTAGACAGTATTCAATCTGACGTCAGCCACCAGACATGTTGGTTGGACAAGATGCTTACATCCAGACTACAATACATTAAGCTGTCAATCGATCCATGTTTAGCGATTGCACAGGGATTCATTGACAGGTGAATGTATTTTTAGATGGGAATGGTATCTGTCCACCAACATGGCTGGCTAGAATACGGTATTATCATCGGTTAGACCTATGAGATCGCCACATTAGTTTGTTTTGATTGGTTTCTGGATGACATTACGAGATTCAATCTCGATGATGATATTTGTCTTTCTTGAGCAGTGGAAGAGAAAAAGCAGTTAAAATAAAACAGGGGAAACATTCAAAAACTATTTGTAAACATAAAAATAAATAGGCCTTGGTCGTTTTTCATGAAGTCCATTGGCAGCTGTTTCTTATTTGCCCAAGCGTTTTAAGTCGTAAGGTCTCTGGACTATCGACATTCACTTCTCGACAATGGTGCTTTCTGCAGTTTGAATCAAGCGCCCTTTTTTGGGGGGAATATTTGGGAGTTGGGAATATCATGTAAAACAGTTCAAAATTAAGTACTTCCCCCCCCCCCCGACAAAGGTTCACTTTTCTGGAGGAATTGGCTCCTTAGCCTGTACAAAAATGTGAAATGTTCACTGTAATGTTACACATTTGATGTGCAAAAAAAACAACATCACACAATAGTAATATTCTCCCTGAAAGGACGTATTTATCAAATTTGATGGACGAAATTAAAATGGCACTTTCGTGCATAGGATTAACACTCGAGAAAAATCCCGAACGGAGAAGTACCAACCTGCCTAGTACAACGCAGGGAAATACCAGCAGACACTTGATTTTGGTACCAATGGATAGTATGGTCATCATTTTCGTACTTGCTATCCCCCAAAAACGAGAGTACAACATGACTAGAATACGTCAGGAGACGTCATAAAGTCTACATGTCAGCACATAACTGTCAATTTCCAATGTACACAGTTTGTAGAATAGGGGGGAAAATGTATTGTCACCAAACAAAGTTTTGGAATATCCGATTTCCCCACGTTTTTGATCTCTTAATGGGATATGGACTATTTTACGTGCTCAGAGGTTTTAGTGCTACATGTTTTGAGTCGGAAAATATTGCGAAATATCATTTCCACCCTATCCTATAGCCAGTATTTTGAGACTTTCCTCAATATGACGTCATAGTGACTCATAATGGGAAATGTTGGCACTTAATTTGATACCCAATGGAAAGAAGAAAAACTCTACGCTATCATGTGGGTAACAAATTTATGGGAATCGGATGTTCAGTAATAGGGGAAAAAAGAATATTAAAAACATCTTTAAAACTTGATTTTCTCGACTGTTAAAGCCCCCCCTATGCAAAAAGTGTCATTTTTATTTGTCATCAAATTTAATACATTACGTCGTTTCAGAGGGGGGGGAGAAGGTCAACTGCTGTGCGAAAAATTTTTTTCCCATAAATGTGTAACATTTCCGTCCACATTTTACATTTTTGTAAAACAGGGTTAGGAGGAGCCTAACTTGTCCAGAAAAAATGCACATTTGTCGGGGGGGCTTACTTTTTTAACTGTTTAGGACTGCTATAGGTCCTTCATATTGTTGATTCTGGTAGATTGTAAGCTGCTTTTTTTCCTTAGGTTGTTTTACATTTGGTTGTTGTGGTATTTAAAATTATGCAATTGATTTCAGATAGCTTGGTAAGCAATGATTAATTGTGAAGTGAGTAGCTCTACTTCAGGCTCACTAATGGACGTACGCAGTTGTGTATCACTCTATAGAAGATTTTTATGCTTGTTTATCGGGTAGCTTTGGTGATTGTGATTGGATATGACTTCCAGTTCAGGTGTAGCAAATGCGATTCCAGATAGGAAGATATACAGATTTAGACCCAGAGATCGACAACGATGGCGATTGTTTCCAGTGTGCTGCACGTCGGTAGGACTGAGTTACTGGTTTTTCGTTGTTGGATAATTAGTAAAACCAGATGGTTATATTGAAACACGAACCGAATGGGAGTTGAGCTCCTGTTAAAGTTCTATTTACAGGTTGTTTTGAAGAATTATAGATTTAGATTATAGAGCCACGATCAAAAGTATGAAATGTTAGCATAATACCCAACTGACACGAAGAGCACAATAGCAATCCGTATCTTCATCAGTGGGGATTGCCAGCACATTACTGCAAAAGGGACATTATCCGCCCACTTATCAGAAGTAATTAAAATAGTAAATCACTTGAAGAGATATTTTAGTCAAATGAAAAAACTTGCCAAGTTATAGGGTGTTCGAAAAACTGAAACGGACCCATTGTATTTATCTTCACGAACTCCCGAAACTACACAATATTCCAATTAAGTGGGTCCGTTTTGTAACAGTGGAACGATACGTTTGTTTCTTTGGGCTTGAATTAGTAAACAAATTGGTTGAAGCTCTAAACCCGTTTTTGTTTCGAAGCAATATTTTTTCCAACGGCATCGCTATTAAAAAAACGATATTGGAGGGGGGAAAAAATGCAGGGACCTATACTTTTCTACAGATTGCCCAGTATACCTTTGATCCTGTTTTGTTTCACGATAGTTTCTGAATTCGAAACAATCTGCTCTACAGAAAACTCTACCATTAAAGACACATAAATATTTTGTTGATATTTTTTACAAAGGAAATCTTGTGGTATACAAACGCTGACCCTTTTGGAATAAACAATGGACGTTAGCCTCCTAGTTTTCCCAAAATACTTGGAAAGGAAGCACCCACACGCATGTGACCCAGTTGACCTTCTTTACTCCTGGCTACTATAAGGAATATTTTAGCTATATTTCATTAGATTTAGAGCAAGTTCCAGCATTGACCCCCCTCACCTGGGGCTCCACGGAGCAACGGGCTCCAGCAGACTTCAATATGCAAAAGTTATATTTTTCTCTGAAATTTCACGTATTCAGCTATTGGTAACTCGTCGTTTCGTTTGAAGTAAAACCTCTGGTGCTTGCGTCTATGATGTCATATTTAAGTTATAAACGACATTACGTTTTAGGGGCCACGTCCTGTTATGGGAACATCCGGATGGTTGTGAAGCGCCATCCTTTTGCAGTCCTTTAACTACACCTGTTTCCACTTCAGCAATCCCAATCGTGTTTCGCTATTATAAAGTCTTTTTCAGTTTGTTTTTCTCGGTCAGTGGGCATTAATTCATCTTACATCAATCCCCCGCAATGCATCAAATTGTGAGAAATATACATATGTCGATATCAGTGCAGATAGCAAACGGCTCTTTGACTTGATTCCATGTTATTCCGCCTATTGTTTTATTAACACGGCTTTCGCTATTCTTGGTACCATGTACTAGCCGGAGCATGTGTTAACCATTTTCATGCCTCACTAAATTTGCTTTCAACGAACAAAAATCTTCTGATTTCCACCCTAACACTAAGTATCTGTGCTATTATCCTCTTTTCAAGTATGTAAAAATGAAGTTGATCTTTAATAATAATAAAAAAAGTAAAAAAAATGTTGATCATTTTCACAAATATTTGTCTATTCCATGAAGTTGCGAAGGCAAATCATCATCATCAGTGAAGTCCATCGTTAGTGTGTGTGTGGGTGTGTTTGTACCGATTTACTCTCCATCTTCATTTGGTCTTTCCAAGACCAAACAAATTTTAAATACTCATCTTCATCTTTATCTTCTTTCCTAACAGCTCTTCCTCTCAAGGAGTAACAGCTGTCGTTATTGAATGGCATATCTAAATTATATTTTGATACATGCTCTACCCCTCTTAATTTTTGTCAATCCTGTACAGGAGGTCACCAAAGGTATTAAATTTTGCTTTCCGTGTCTTTAGATAAAACCCATTTCGTATCCACAGTAAAAAGTTACTCCTGTTGCGTTAGTGTGGCAATTATCACTTTTGTCAATATTAATAGTTTGGGCTTCTCCACAGCATTGTAGTTTTCAAAACAAGAACTGTACGGAGCACTTTTCAACCGCAGATGCCATTGTGAGCCACGGCATATGATACTTTCACACTGTCAAATGTGTGATGTTTCACTGAAGACTCCAATTGTTGATGAGGTGGCAGTTTTGTCGTCATACTCCAATGATAAGGAAGGTCGAATTCATCTGGGCGGCTGTTTTGGTCACGGAACCTGTGCCCAGGATTCAGTATAGAGGGGATCCAACAATTCAACAAATTAAAATCGTTTAACAACTAAGTTCACCTTACGTCTAGAGCAACAAAGACGGATTATGACTCTGATCTCATGTGGCCTTTTTCAGAAGTAATCTGCCATCATTATGACTGCACTGTTTAAAATGTCCTAATTTTACCAGACTTTACCCTTTACATTACGGTAAACCCCATTATTCAATACTCTTCACGCTTTATTAAAAACCCTATACCTAACATAAAATTTACACTTTGGAAAACAGAAAAATGAAATAAAGCAGTGGCTAAAAAATAATACACACGTTTTGAAAAAGTATTAATTATATACTTGACCGTTATTAATATTTTCCGTAATATTACGTTCTTTTTGTAACTTACCCATTGTTTTTTAATGTAAAGAATACGAACTATTAAAATCGTTTGGTTACACCTCTGAAATGTGTTCAATAAAGTCCGTAAGTAACGTCATTAAAAATGCAAAATCTTATTTCAAATTCAAATCAAAATAAGTTTAATTAGCAATCTTCATTCAGTCAATACAATACATAATTGATAAATTCATTACAGAAATATAAGAGATAAATGGTGGTTTTTTAATTCACTGAATTTAGTAAAACATTAAATGAAAATGCAGGAGAGTTCATAATAAGTCGGAGGACTTTGAGCATGGCCCACCTTTCACTATACAGAGTTTACATTTAATATTGGATTACTAGAAGACATGGACGGGGAGCAGATTACTATACAGGACGGACAAGATAGAACAAGACCCAACAAAGCAGGACAAGACAAGACGAGGACTTGACATTATTTTCACAAGATTAGGGGCAAAAGAAGACATACGATCATAGTGATCCAAACAGAAATGATTAATGCAAGGAAGTAAGTATTGGCAATTAAACGAGTGAACACTAGAAATTGAAAGGACTGAGGTTTTATAACAAATATAACGATTTTAAATATTTTATTAATCAATTCATAGTTTTAGGTTAAGTTTACAAGCAACTAGTGGTTTTTTGGTCTTATGAAGCTGTCCCTAATTGCATTCCATATTTTAAGGCCAGTGTATTTTAACTGAGTATTTAAGTAGATTTGATGAGGGTTTAGTTGTGATGTATTTGTATGCATTTCTAGTGTTGTATCTATGATGCACTGTGTTTTTGAGAAATATTTTGAAACTGAGTTTGGAAGAGTGTTTTGAAGTTGTAGCGATACATGAAAACTGCTTGTTTGTATTTATGTTTTAAATCAAATGTTGAGTCTTTTTACTTATGAAACATTGGTTTAGTGTGAGATGTGTGATTCGTTGTTATGATGATGCGCTGGCTCGTTTTTGTGGGAGTTTGAATTATTGTCCAATTTACTCGAAATTTAGATAAGTCCATGGACATAGTTGTCATCCAGTGTTATGTCAGATATTGCCCAAGCATTGTTCTGTAAGATATGTACAGCATATAATTTGTTGTATAAGAAATAAAATTGTTTTGGAAGGTGTTGCAAAGAATTTTCTAAGGATGCCACTGTTCTTCGAAATTTGATTTGTATTTTGAAATGTGGATATTTCCAGGCAAGATTTTGATCATATTCACCTAGGAATTTTGTATGATCTACGGGTGAATGGATGTGTTTTCAATCATATTGTTGTTGGCGGTGTATCATGTTTTGTCTTTGTAAAGTGAATTAGTTGTTTTTGGATTCATTAAGCGAAAGTTTGTTAGCTTTCAACCAGTTTTTGATACATTAATAGCTCTTTATTAAATAGTTTTGAGAATGTGTAAGGTTTTTGTGTGATTAAAAAATATATTGGTGTCATCAGCAAATAATACAAAAGAGACAATGTCATAACATATAGTAAGAAAAAGAGGGACCCAATATAGACCCTTGAGGGACAAAACCGCCGGAAACTGACTGGGAGAAGATTAGAGAGTATGAACTCAACGAGGTGAATTGTGTCTGTTTTTGATAATAGCTGAGAGTAGTCTACTGGCACACCACGGATAACCGTAGTGGTGACGTTTGGCAATAGAATATCATGATTGGATGGTGTCGAAGGCTTTGGATAAATTCGAGGAAGATTACCACTATGGTGATAATAATTGGCAGCTAGAAGAAGAGATGTGTTATTATGATTCCGAAGAGCAAGGTCAGTGGAGTGTTTTTTTGCGACGCCGTATTGGTTATCATTAATTTGTGGAAGTGGTGAGGGGAACTTTCAAAAAGCCGTTATAGATGAGGCGTTCAAGGATTTTGAAAACATGGAAGAGAGATATAGGCGGTAGTTGGAGAAGACATGGGGAGCGTCTTTCTTGAATACAGGAATGACCTTCGCAATTTTGAGAGCCGTGGGAAAGATACCACTTGATAAGGAAGATTGAAGATGTAGGTAAGATGTTTGGAGATAAAGGGATGACCGCTTTACGATCGAGGCGAGGGGGCTAACCATCAGAGCCAGCGCTTTTGCCGTTCTTGACAAAATGTCAAGATCGTCCTTTCACATTTCAATCGCTAGGATTCAGAAAGGGAGTTGGGATAGGGATCAATCAAGAAAATCGAAAATAAAGAAAGACGACTGGATTCTTGAGGCAAGTTTCCTGCCAATATTGGGCTAAGAAGGGTTGAACTATTAGAGATGAAGTGCCTGGGTCTGAAAATCTGTGGTAGAACCCCTCTAGAAAATAGGAAGGAGCTTTAGGACTGGAATTTTTGCCTGATGGACGTTGGTTGTTTGTTTTGCCATGTGTTTTTTTATGTTGTATTTGTAGATATAACTTTATTAAAGTAATATTCTTTACGTGAAGTCTTGATAAGGCTAGTTAATTTATTTCTCATTTACATAATTATGTATATTTATGTCAGTGGGATGTTTTAAATGAAATTTGCTGTACATTTTGTTCTAGTTTTAATTAATTGATTTGATTATTCCCGCAGTATTCCAAGGTTACTTCCTTACGTTTGTTGATATTCTGCTTGTAATTTTGGGAAAATGCTTATCATAAAGGTCCGGGGGAATTTGCCTTATACATATATATGATTTATCAGCAGAAGGAATACCTAGACACATCCCAATTAGTTTGGATTAATTCAGATGAAATGAAGTACTGTAGTGTTAGTTATTTTTCTTTTGGTGTACATATTTTTTTTTTTAAGAATTTATTGAGTTGTTTTTATTATCTATATCTTTTTTATAATAAATTGAAAAATACAGGAAAATGGTCATTATGATTCGTGGTAAAGAATACCTGGCGTCTTTTATGTTTTAGGTGTTAGTGAAGATATTGTCAATGAGGGATGATGTCCGAGTTGTAACACGAGGGGGTTTGTCAATGAGGGATAACGGATTATAGGTCGGAGTGAGATGATGTGTTTCGCAAATTGATGTTGAAATTCCCACAAATGAAACTAGGTAGGTTTTGACGATTAATCAAGTTACTTGTGGTGGATAATTAGTGAGTGACAGAGGTCTGATGACAGTCTTTCAAGGTTTGTGTTGTTTATTCTTAGGTTAGCTGCTTACCAGGACGTGACTGAAAAAGCGGGCAAGCACACCAGCAAATGTACTTTTTGTGATGGTCTGTTTGTATCTGGCAAGTTAGTTTCCGCGAGTGGATGGCCCGTCTATCACGGCCATAAATATCGCACATGGTGGCTTCATATGTCTTCACTTTTACGTAGGTTTTAAATCGTGACGAATTTTTGAGTTAAGATTCATTGGAAATATATAACGCCACCCCCCCCACCCCTCTTTTAAAACGTCTATGACATGATCAATGGAATAACCATCAATTTTATTTAAGGAGGTGTAGGGATTTCTCATCATTTAAAACCCAAGTTTTCGCTGAAGCTAATAGGGGGAAATTTGGTGGTTTAGAGTTTTATAAGAAGTCTGTTATGCTATCAATATTTTATTTTAGGCTGCGGGAATTGAAATATTAGGCTCAAGGGTTAGAACCATTTAATTGATTAGTTAAGTCATTACATCATCACTACCATGGGATTACATTTATTATTATTTTATTAATGTCATAATATTCGTAAAATTAATGTTTTTATCATCAGTAATCGTTCAACTTAATGGATTTAATTGTTATATAAGTAATCCTCAAAGAATTTTGTGATTATTGTAAAATTGGTTTCGTTCATGTTAAATCATCTTCGTCATTTATGTGATTAAATGTCAAATTGATCCGTTACAATTTTTGCAATAACCAAGTTTTGGTGTAATAATTCGATCAGCAGAATCATTAAAAGCACAACGGTTGTGGACTATAGCTGCAGCAAACAGAGCAAGAATGAAGGGTTTGCCCTAATTGTTTATGACATATAATGGACAATGGATATACATAAAATAACATAAAAACATTAACGAAAATTTAAAATAATAGTATAATGGCACTTGTACCAAACAAGAACAGGAATACTTAAATTTAATAATCCTAGGTAGATCACATCCATAGAGAAGGCCTATACACATGAGCCCGTGGATAACTTTGAATACAGAAATATCACTTGGCATGGTTGACCACCTTTAATAGATGGTATAAAGTCACTCCATTTAATACACAGAAATCATAACGAGCCTTTCAGACTTAAATAAAATTAGGTGTGTGTTGTGTGTGGGTTTGGTGTTTGTGTGTGTTGTGTGGTGTTGGTGGAGGGTTGTGAGAGAGCAAATCATACAGTATCATTTGCATGCAAAAACTCAAGCAGTCATAACACCTGAGAATAATCCATTAATCAAAACATTGCAAGAATTCATTATCATAAAACAGTTTTGTGGATGCATTACTGAATAACTCAAAGTAATAAAATACTAAAGCAAACAAAGCACTGTCGTTTGCAATTAACTAATCACAACATAATTTGTCTTCCCACCAACAACTAGGCACATGGTTATAACACACAATAATAGAACGTGTTTATAATTTGTGGGTGTGTGTGATAGCGAGTGTGAGTGTGTGTCCGGGTTGTGGGTGGGGTTGTCAAAGTGTGTGTGTGTAAGTGTGGGGTGTGTGTGAGATAGTGTATTTCAAAATAACTATCATGAATCGGAACAATACTTGAAATCATTGGTCAATAGCAATTAAGTCACAAAGTAAATAAACACAATTGCATTGATCAACATATTCTCTCCCAGGGATAGCTACATAAAAACCACCTTAAAATACGATAATAGACTACCATGTTATACACAAAATAGATCAAAGGTGGTATAACTACTTTTTGTACCAAAAAAAAAAGAAATTATTTCAAATTAATCAGTGAACATATGTGTGTAATTTGTTGGTGTGTGTGGGTGTGTGTGTGGGAGAGTGTGTAGTGTCTGTGTGGGTGTGTTGTGGGAGAATGTGTGTAGGTAATGTGTGGGTGGTGTGTGGAAGAGTGTTGTGCTTACAATGAATTCATAAATCGTGAAAGCAATAAATCATTGGTCAATATCATTATATCACAAACTTAAACTAAACTCATTGCCCATTGATCTAACATGCTCCTAAGCTACATAAACAGTTGGCATGAAATCCGCCTGAAAAGTATATAAATAATAATATTTTACACAAATCATAGATCAAGGTGGTATAATCATGTTGTCAAAAACAATACTCGAGATAACGTTTGTGTCCGTGTGGCATTGGGCTGCAAAAGTCATAACAATGTATAATAAATCATAGTACATCAAAAATAGCAAAACTAATGCATGAAACAATAGTATGGCATTCAAATAATAATACTCAAAATAATAAAGTAACCAAAGCAATAATAGGTCGATTGCAATTAAATCAGTAACATAATTGCCATTGGCCAAAAATAATATCATGTTAACACAAAATATATAACATGTGTGTGTGTGTGTTGTGTGTGAAGAGGTGTGTGTGGGAGTGTGTGTGTGTGTGAGGGTGTGTTTGTTTGTGTGTGAGGGGTGTGATGAAAAGAGTGTATGCTTACATAAAAAATGTATTTTCCCTATCATTTTTAAAAATAAACAAAACAGCAACAAATAAATAAATTTTTGTATTATTTTAGTTTAAAGGAGATTCATCACGCAACGCTTTTTGCTTATTGTTCTCGCTGACTTGATGGGAGCAGCCATGTTACGAACAAATAAAGCAGGTGGGTGATGGAATGTTAGAAGTTTAACGGATGATATAGTGTTGTCTCACAAAATGTCACGGTATTCCAAGTTTTAAAAAAAATGCTCAAGTCGAGCCATTCATATTAGAGTCCTCAATGCCACATACTATACAATCACTATCACTGGAAATTCCCCGCGTAAAAATCAATTGAGACCTTCAATGTGTACCTTGGAATGACACTATTTTGCTATCTGGCCAGTTGAACGGTTGGGATGGGTGGGCCAGGTGGGACTTCAATTGATACTACTTCTACTCTTTATTTGGATACGGTGGTAAAATCTTTACGCCCGAAGTAAGGAGGCCTACTCGATATTTGTATTGAGGTAATCTGTGGAAGTGATATTTTCTTTACTGGAATTTGAAATCCTGCAGATGTGCGTCGATTAAAGGCATACAACCTATCAGACATAGCCTGGAACTAGCCCACATATTTGTGACACATTCTCAAGAAGTACAAAGGTTTGGTGATTAGAAATCTGTAGACAGCCTGACAGGAACCCCTGAAACGCCGGTTTTTTCTTAAGTGCGTAAGTGGTGCCTTAAGAGAGGGGGCCAAGACAAGATTGTACAGGGGGGTCCAAATTTTTAAATTGATCCAATCATTTTGAAGAGTATACCATATAATGTGTCAAACCTTAAGGATTCAGAAAAGGTATTGTTTTTAAGATGTACAGCCTAAAGTTTCAGAGTTAGGTTAAAAACAGCAAAAATCAATAAAAAAAGGGTCAATTTTCGTTGTCAGTGGGTCAGATTTTAAAATTGCTCTGCTCGATTTGGATAAAAATGTGTCAACTTATTGGTGGAGCTCATAGATTAAAATACGGAATTTTTGAGTGTCTCAATGCTTGCTTAAGAAAGAGGGTACAAGATCAACCCATTCATGCAATGGACGGTGACTACCTGTGCCCCCAACATCGGAAAGTAAGCATTTAAG
>JAMKCH010036318.1:0-22363 GCA_023653785.1 Ophioderma brevispina
ATGAATCACTTTGATAGGTTTCACCTCACTGTCATCTGAATGCACTAGTTGTATCACTATGTGTGAAGGCATGTAGGACCAACAGCCAACAACTTAATCCTGAGTAAGACCATTTCTGTTAGATTGATGAGTCTCTTGTTTCCTGTTCCAGTGTCAAACAGTATGGTGATGGCGAAAGAGAATGAAAAGTGTAGGAGAATGAAACATATATCGCTGTCTGGCGTACTTACCAAGATTCAAGAGAGTGTTGGACAGCTTCAGGTACACTTATCGTCATAGGAGAAATTTTGTGATGACGGTATATTGCACCTCGGGCTGCAATGTTCACTTGCCACGTTACCACCGTGTCGTGCAGTTTTACGACAACATATCTGCCGTAGAGTGAACTATCAGGTTGCTATATGGGAGACTGGCAGATACTCTCGTTGTAGGTTGTAGACTTTGATTCTCCAACTGATGGACATAGATAGACACTAAAATCTGGGAATTAGAAACAAATGAGGTTATGTCCGATTCTTCCGAAGCTCTTGCAGATGAAGTAGAGAGACTTGATTCGGATGTTGATGATTCAGATGATAGGACTCTCCCACCGGTTTCCATCAGAGAACGAAGGACAGCGATGACGCTGATGATACATGATTCAACTATGTCACCAACAAAAATAACATTTCCAATTAGGACACTGCGAATTTATTAAACAATCGTGTTCTTTCAAGTTAGGCCACTGCCAATTATGACACCGCCAATTATGACACCGTCAGCTATGTTACTTTCAATTATGACACCGCCAACGCTGACACCATCGGGCTATGTCAACTGTCAATTATGACATCAGCAATATCACTGCCAATTATGATACCATCAACTATGTCACTTCAATTATGACACTTATGACACCATGAGCCAACCATGTCACTTAAAATCTCAACTTACGCCAGATCTAGTGTACATACGGTCTAAATAAGTGTGCACTATCAATATTGTCAACTTACGTCATAGATGCCTTTCAAGAAACATTGATAAATACAAGTTTCACCACCAACCATGTCATTACCAATGACACTGCAAAATCTGTCACTGCCACATTTGATCACTACCAACCATGTCACTAATGTGTTTTGGCCATAAATGTCTCTTCTAAATATGTCAAATCCATCACCACCACATGTACCACATGAATGGCTTTTGTTCAATTCTGACGCTATATTTCTATACTTGGTGTGCTCCTATTTCCAATGGAGGGAATTAAGTTCAACCAAATACCCAATGGCTGCCCAAACAAGAACCCGTAAAGTTTCCCGTGTGTGTGTATGTGTGTGTGTGTGTGCATGTGTGCGATGTTTGGCATGCTTGTGTGTGCCTGTGGTGTGTCTATGTCCTGTATGCCTGTCTGTCGCTGCGTCTCTCTAGCTGTCATGTTTGTAGGTGTGTTTCTACATGAAGAGAAGATCTACAGTAGCTTCCCACAATGCATTGCTGTCTTGTAAGTTGTTGTAGCGGTTTGCCATGTGGATCGTGAGAGATGAAACGCTCTTAAAATGCAGTATTTGTGAATCAGTACTGTCAATTTAGCCATGTTTCATCACTCACGACCCACATACAGTAATGTACAAAAACTCATTGGAAGCAATGCATTGTTGGAAGCTATTGAAAATCTTCTCTTTCTACATGTATGTTGTTTTAAACAAATGTCAAAATAAGTATTCTAGCCCGGTAAGTATGCTT
This sequence comes from Ophioderma brevispina, assembly GCA_023653785.1. Taxonomy (NCBI): domain Eukaryota; kingdom Metazoa; phylum Echinodermata; class Ophiuroidea; order Amphilepidida; family Ophiodermatidae; genus Ophioderma; species Ophioderma brevispina. The sequence continues at coordinate 1,726 of JAMKCH010036318.1, forward strand.
CGCGCGGAACCGGATCCCCCCTATCTGAGCTGAACGGGGCGATGCACTGAAATGTGGACAATCAATGAAGCAATCACTGAAGGATCAATGTCCCGTCTTGTCCCCGTATTTCACATTACCAATGCAGCAGCTGCCGTAATTTTACACCCGCAGTGGGTAATTGACCCCGGTCCTAGGGGCCCCTGGTGCTATGGACCCCTTAAAAAAAATAAAATTTCAGCCCGTGCGTTTGTGACAAAAGTCAGCGAGGGATGTAGAAAGAGAAGAGAGAGGAAGATGAGTGAGTGAGTGAGTGAGGAGATTAACAAATGTCCACAAATTATATTTTTCTATCAATGTTCATGAGAAAATGAGTGTTGAAGTGCACACTGCAAGGGTTTCCGCGCTTTGTCGGCCCGCACCCACCCCCTGGGCTGTCTCCATAAACACTACATATGAATATTTCAATCAAAAACACCTTTGGCAATCACATTATAGGCCTACATGAAGCTCCCACACCCCCGCGCCGCGCATGGCCACTGCGCAGCCCACTGTACTTCAAACCCCCTCCCCCCTCCCGTATGTGTTCTGGAAAACGAAGTTGGTAAAGGGGGCCCTTACTCCAAGGTTCACCCGGGCCCGCAATTTCTCTCGGCGGCCCCGTACACCCGCAACCCTAAATCTCAAGGTTTTTTTTTTCTTTTCTTTTACCGTGGATCCGAATGAATGGATCACCCTGCAGCTGAATTTCATTAGCACCAATGATGTCATGGCAAAAGCCGAATAGTACTGGCTAAAGCTGTTACAATATCGTTATTATCTGAAGTAGATGAAGTGAGAAATGTTAATGGCTCCTTGGTTTGGTAAAGGGGCCAAGCCTGACTTTGTCATCTGCACAACCTCCCTGTCGTTTCCTCCTGTTGAAATTTTAGTGCAGCCACAGTTTCCGCCGCTTTTAATGAAAAGTCATGCTACGCCAATCTCTGTAAGGATTCTTTTCAGTGTCCTTGGATTTAGTGTAATGCGAGGGGCTGCTGGTGGACATCATGAAGAGACGATCTAGCTGAGGAATCCCCTCGATGTTATCTATAACATTAAGCAACAAATATCGTGCCGTCCCTTTGGTTCTAAAAAATGTTTGCGGCCAAAAAAAACAACATTTTCTGGATCCTATAAAACGCTAGGCTAGGGACCACTCAAAGGCATTTTTTAATCCTTCAGGTAAACTTGAAGGTAGCCTATGTTAATAAAAACATTGAATTTTTTTTCAAGAACCCCTTGAAGTTGTAGATAGAATAAAAGTGATTTTTTTTTCACGAAAATATTTTATAAATCGATTTAAGGTATCATAGAAGAGTAAACTAAAACTTCGAAGGAATACAGGTAGCCTAGTAAAATAGGCCTGAAATACTTAATCGGCAGCCTTCATTCTCATCTCTTTATTTTCTCAGACCTTTGCTTCACTTTTTGCCATTTTCCTGTCGGTTGTGTCACATTTTAGGCCATTGCCGGAGTTGATTATACATTGATTTGATTCAAGCCTAAGCGCCGCAGTTTCTTTTTTGGCCTTTTCTAAAGCACCGGGCTCAGTACGACGCGTTCTACGACACACAGTGCAGTGACATGGTGTTGTAACCCATAAGCATGTGCGTTATAACATGCCACTGTCATGTGCTGCAGGGGCATGGTGTTTTAAATTCCCATATGCATCAGCGATTCGCTTCAGCTAGCAACCGACCCCGTTTTTCCTGGTTATTTCCATAGTAACGGAATATTTTTGAAAAATGAATGTCCAAATGCAAACCATGGCATGGTATACCCCAACAATGTACAAAAAATCAGAACTCGAGATAGAGCCATCTCTGAGAACACTCGGAACAAGGTTGAGAATCTCTCTTTTAATATATAGATTATTTGCCAAGAAATTTGTCAAAACCCATTTCCTTGACTCAAATTTTGAAGCTGTGACCTTTGGAATATTTTCCAAGCTTTCACCTCAAAACTAAGTAATATTTATTATTGAACATGTATTAACAATTGCTCAAAGCAAGATCAAGAATCAGATATTTGTATATGTACCAGGGCCGTACGCAGAGTTTTTTAACGTGGGGTGCGGGTCTTCGAAAAAGTGGATCTTTTTTGGAAAAATGGACCTAACCTCCCAAAAAAAGAAAAAAAGTAAATGGGCCGATTTTTCAACATTTTGAAGCCTCATCACCAAAAAGTGACTTTTTCGTCATATTTTTCGTCACCATTCCACCCCCCCATACGGGCTTGGTATGTACAATACGTGTACATGTGTGTGTGCATCGGTGCGGAAAGTATTTACACCCACGGTGTAGTCTGTGATGTATTTTTCCCCATCATTTAAGGAAGGGCACCTCAAGGGTTAGTTTAGAAATTGAATTAAAAAGGGCGTAAAGGTAATTCCAGGAAACTTCATTCCAATATCAGCCCCATATGTCAAAGCATGGTGATTTCCAAATATTGTCTGGAAAAATAAAATGATATTTTTAATGGAATGGATTTTCGCATCATTTGAGGAGAAAGCGCCCCAAGGGTTAAGCTTACAAATTAAGGGGCAATATGCAGGTTAATTAATGGAGTTTGATGAGTTCTGTTTTAGGTTTTTTGTTATTTTATTGATTTTTTAGTTTTTTTGAATAAAATTGAAATGCGTTTTTTAATGTATTTTTAAAGAGTTATTTGTTGGTGAGTAATATTTTTTGAGAAAAAAAATTGTTTGATTTTTTTATAGGAATGTACTTTTGCATCATTTGAGGAAAAACTCAAAAGGGATTATGCAATTTTCAAAAAGTTATGGAGTTCATTGATGAGTTGTGTTTAGGGTGTTTTGCTGTTTTGGTGAGTTATGGATTGAGTTCATTGATGAGTTATGTTCTTTGAGTTATTTTGGTGAGTTAGGAATGGAGTTCATCAACCAGTTATGTTCAAGTTTTAGAGTTATTATTTGGTGAGTTATGGAGTTCATTGATGAGTTATGTTTTAGAGGTTTTTTGTTTTGGTGAGTTATAAATGGAGCCCGTCAATGCGTTTTAAGCCCATTATTTGTTAGTGAGGTATGAATGGAGTTCATTGATGAGTTATGTTCTTTGAGTTATTTTGGTGAGTTAGGAATGGAGTTATTTTGGTGAGTTATGGAGTTCATTGATGAGTTATGTTTTAGAGGTTTTTTGTTTTGGTGAGTTATGGAGTTCATTGATGAGTTATGTTTTAGAGGTTTTTTGTTTTGGTGAGTTATGGATTGAGTTCATTGATGAGTTATGTTTTAGAGGTTTTTTGTTTTGGTGAGTTAGGAATGGAGTTCATCAACCTGGTCAGCATGTTTAGTTTTTTGGTGAGAATTTTGTGAGTTGTGGCATTCATTGATGAGTTATGTTTTAGAGGTTTTTTGTTTTGGTGAGTTATGGATTGAGTTCATTGATGAGTTATGTTTTAGAGGTTTTTTGTTTTGGTGAGTTATGGATAGAGTTCATTGATAAGTTATGGTTTTAGAGTTCTTGGTGGTCACAAAAGCCGGGTGACTGCATGGGGGGGGGGGGGGGGATTGTGTCTATTAAAAGGCCATTCCTCCATTATTTACCTTTTTAAAGGTCAATTCCCTTAATCAATTTACCAATTAATTCCTCCATTTACCATTAAAGGGCCATTCAGGCCATTTCTGAGTTACCAAAGGGCTATTCCTCCATTTGCCAAAGGAACCATCCATCTTTACCTTGGAAAGGGCAATGCAATTTTATTTAAACGTGCTTCCTTCATTACCAATGAAAGGGACATTCCTCAATTTACTAATTATTAAAAGGCTATCCTCCATTTACCAAATAACTGGCCATTCCTCAATTACCAGTTTAAGGCCATTCCCAATTAAAGGGGCATTATATGATTTTCTGAAAAATGGTTAAGATTATACTTGGATTAAAGAGGCATTATGTAATTTTCAAAACAATTATGACAGGAATGTATTTTTTGCACCATTGAAGAAGAGCACCCCTGGGTTCATGTTGACCTCAAATACTTTGTACTACACTACATTTTCTATTTTGCCAAAGCATATTTTATGTCTATCTTGGAATCTTCTTTGTTCAAAAATGTCTGCCAACCAATAACTTTGTCTCAAGTGTCTCCTGATTGCGTCTTCAGAATCGTTCCAGTTCACCATACACGATGGGTATTAGCATCATTGATGCTCTCGTTTATACAAAAGGCAAAAAAACAAGTCATATTTTTTCTTTATTATTATTATATATATATATATATTTTTATTACATACTGAACAACCCGCGGAAAACACAGGAGGGCGGGATGGGGAAAACGAGGTGTAAAGCTAAACCGAGAATGGACACAAATGTGTATAGACCCGCAATGCGAGCAAGGACAAAAGCGAAATACGCAACTGTGCTCAATGGAGCACGACACTGCTCAATAGAGCAAACATCGTTCGATACCGAAAAGAAATGGCACTTTCGTTTTGTTTTAGTATTCATCCATAACAAACAGATAGAAATGTGTAAAGGTATCACTGTCCTGGTTATTAAGGTTGGTGATTTCTCAGGTTTTAAGTGTGGGCCTAATTAAGCCCCGCCTCACCAAACACAAATTTGTGATGTGCTTTGTACATTTAGTCAAATGATATCACGTGCGTCATTGTATGTCCAGGATGAGGGAGCCCAAAATTCATCCAGTGGTGTTAAGGATAACCTTTTTTGGTTTCAGAACCCCATAATCTTAGAGTGTTCTAGTAAATATACTTAAGTATAATTTAATATCTTGATATATTAGCAATTGTGGGCAAAATTGTTACTGTGAAATTTTAAAAATTCTTGCCAGACTAACAGAATAGGAAGATGGACTTTACAGAGAGAAGGATGCAATATCACTGTATGATTACTAAAATATTGTTATCTCTTGTGTTTATTTAGGGTCATCCTATTCACCAAACTCCAACTTCATCATCTAGTGCAGGAAATAGGTATGTTACAATAATAACAGGTGGGTGACCTGATCAACAACCTTGTCTCCCCACTTAAGTCCATTAAAATTTAGATTTTGGTATCAGAAGAAAGTTCATATTTTTCTCATTACAGTGAAATTTTAGGCCCAGGAAATGTTTCCTTTCGATGTAATGAACAAAAAAAAAAACGTCTATAAATGTGGTATAAAATAATACCACAAAGTATGGGCTGGACCAATTTAACTTGAAATTTATAATCAGATGTTTTTGGTGATGTTTTCATGTGAGGGAGAAATCATATGAAAAGTTGGCCCTTGATCGGGTCTTCCACCTTTAAACAAAAAAAGTTCCAGTCCTTTGAAATGCCCAAGTACATAGAGTATAATGCAAGGCTGCCAATGTTATATGATATAAAACAAACTTATTAAACTTAAGTAAATTGCTTATTGCCATGTGGTGTTCTTTGCTATTTCACCTAATTCTAGTTTGTTTACTGCCGCTATCTTACAGGGACATAGAGCTGTTCTTGATTTAAGATAATTTGTTTCATTAATCTTGAAAAAAGTACATTTTTTTGCTTAGCTGTGTTAAAATGATCCACATTCTCAGACAACTGCATTAAACTTGGTTTGGGTGACAAGCTGTCTTTAATGGAATAAGCCCAATACTATATTAGGTGACTTAGAATTTTTTTTAAATGTCTAGATGTCTTAGAGAACCATAAATAAAGTGGAAGGGGTTAGAATCACAAAATGCACCTTTAATACAATTGATCAGTCAAATTATTTGTGGTTTGCTGTACGTGCCGATTTCATGAGATGCATCTTTTATTTATAGGCCGATATCATCAGCTGAGAGTTTGAGGCAATTATCAAGGCAACTTAATGGGTTGGTGTCAGAGGTAAGTATCTTACATACATTATAATAATTATAAATACATTATAAATCTAAAAAAAGTTTTCCAGAGTTTGGAAGAATGGAAGTTTACTATGCCTGAAAGTGAAAAAGTTAATTTTATGTATACAACTTTTTTAATGTATTTGTCATCCTCCAGGACAGATTAAGTAATCAGTTAAGCTAAATATTACTTGGAATTTGACTTGAAATGAAACCTTTTGGTGGAACTCTTGTCTGGAATTCCTAACATAACTTTGACTGTGATTTTTTTTACAGGCTTCGCTGGTGAATGGAAATGGTGAAGATGACACTGTCACGACACCTAACTCTGGTATACGAGATTTAGAGGTGGGTAGCAAATGTTGTTGTAAAGCAAATGCTTGATTTGAAAAAAAAATTAAGGGATATCATTGAGTATGCAATATTTCTCTGAGGTTAAAGTATTAAATATGCAATTATAGCATTTGCACAGACATGCTTTAGTAACATGGATGCAAAATAACTACAGTAAATGTGTGATGTCATATCGCACTTCACTCAAGATTGAGTACAGAGGGACTGATCAGCCATAGCTAATAATATATAGGTCAAAGGATTGTGCAGTTGTTTTGTAAATTTTCACAAGTGTTCCATCCAATATGATGGAAATATTGACTCCCTTCTATTTTCTGGTTAAAAAGTAAATGTTTGTGCCAGAGCTGAGCTACCTGGCTGTGGTGCCCATCTCTTTCATACATCTTTAGGGCCAACCCCCCTCCCAGTATAGTTTACTGTGGAGAGGGGGTTGCCATCCTGCATACAGTGAGATGTTTACCTTCCCAGCATATTTCAGTAATCATTTTTACTGTTGGATTGGAATGACAAATAGGGAAAAGTGCCAAGCCCAAGGACACACACATTGGCTCTGATGGATTTGAACCCGAGACATTCCAATCGGATCAGAGGTGGATGCCACTCGGGGCAGTGTATCCCCAATTCAGGTATATATTTACAATGTACAGCATAACTTGTGACCAAGGTAATATATGTGGTAACCAGGAAGGCCCTCAACACCTCGGAGACATTACTGCACAAACTGAACATACATTATGAGAAGGAAGCTAACTTTTAAGTGAAGGGTGAAAGTGGAACAACAGGGCTGGTATTCTGAAAGGGAGACTAACTTTAGTCCTGGGTTTAACCAGGGTTAGTCCTATACGAGTGGACCTTTTTTCCTTTCAAAATACTGTAGAAGTTAAATGTAACGAGTGAGAAAATTCCTCATGAATGGGCTGTTCCAGAAAATTCCTTGTGGACAGGCTATTTCAGCCCATCCATGAGGAATTTTCTCACACGTTACAGTGCATTTTTGGACTAAAAAAAAAATTAATATAGTCCTATGCTATCATGTAGAAGAATCGACCGTTTTGCCGTTGCTTAACGCCCTACTAGTTTTTTATGGCTTGTTGAATTGCTCTGAAAATTTTAGTTTGTGCAGCTATGAGGTTTATGGATAAAGCATGTACGGATTTTGATTTGATTGTGTCTAAATGTCATTTTTGAAGGTGTTTTTTTTTTGTCGAGATTCTGAAATTTTTCATAATATAAAATTTGCATGTGTGACCGGTTCTTCATCATTATGAAAATGCGAGAGGGCGGTGTTTGTTATTGATATCATGTACTTGGGGTGCGTGGGAGCGTGGTTGGATTTGCGGGCTATGTGTCCTTGCGATCGAGTGATGGGGTGTGTTATGAATGCGCCTTTCTGTGTGCCTGTCTTATTCAAGGGATCGCTACACCATCATGCAACTTACGTGTTCCCCGGCCGTGTTCCTAATAAAAGTTTGCATCTGTGAGCCAAAAGAGCTTGTGGTGGTGTGATATTATTTATTAATCAGTATTAGTCCACGTTCATGACATTTTAATTCTGATTAGAAGCCCTCAGAAATCCAAAGTTTGATCCATGTAAATACAGTAGGATTGTAGCATAATGAAATATTCATGGCTAATCGATGTTTACATTGTTGTTCCCTGGTTTACACTCATTGTTGGGATTCCCAAAGAGCGTGTAGTTCGAGGTACTCTAACTGGATACTCCATATTGGGAGCGCCCATGCCCGGCTATTGGCTTGTCAAGCTAAAGAGCGTTTTGATACACGGTCTCTTGAAGTGAATGACCCTATTCATTTCCCTGGCACGTGTCGTTGATTGACTTTCCAAATTAAGGTAAAAAAAAAAAATCATGAAACCACCTACTTGGGCCCCAAGCGATCCAGATTTCGATCTCCAACCCCCGCTTTAGAGATTTCTAAAAACTTTCTCACCCGGGTTCATAATTAGTCTAAAGACTTCTTTGAACACGGTAAGTTACATGGTGTAGGTGAGATTCCTTGAGACAATGCAGATCCTGGAGACAATCAGATCATTGAGGCATATCAGAGGTCATAGTTAGAAAGACCTCGTGGTAAGTGTCGTGAAAATCATTGACATGCACATTCAAAGTGGGTCGGGGCATTTAGGCTGTAGACACGTAACAGTATTTCAATAATTTCTCGCCTGCTTACCAGCCTAGCGCACAAGTCATGGTGAGTGGTTCTTTAGCCAGATCTTCTTGTTTTTTTTACCCATCCCATCTACCATAATATTTTTGTAATGTTATCGCAATCCACAATCAATCCACGCACCATCGCAATCATTAAGGTTACATTGAATCATATGCGAGAAGTGATGGCGATTTTGAGATTCGTAAATTCAGAATTAGAGTGTGAAATGGCTATTGCTACAGGTTATGTGCGATCTCCACGGTAAGCCCGAGTGTGTTTTTCCCCTCGTGTGGCGAACGGGGGTGTGTCCCTTTTTGTCCATAAGAGTGATTACTTTCGGACGGATTTGTGTGCTCTGCCATCAATCAAATTGCAAGTGACCATGCATGTGTATGCAATGTTGACCGGAACGAAGACAACTGAAATAGAGCGACTTCCTAAACCAAACTGTCCTGTGGTTGTTGCTTGTTTCAAGTTGTTGTTGTAAATACGGACATTATATCAGGTGGTTTAAAAACAAATGGAGACTAACTACAAACCACTAGGAGTAATAAGTATGTCCAAAAAGCAGCATAGAACAAGCTCAGAATTTGGCTTAATAAGGTACATTACAAGTTTGAAGTCATGACAGTGAGCGAGGGGTACAAAAATTCAGAAGCCTTTACGTGTGGAAATTCTAAAAATTTTAGATTCGCAAAATTAAGATGCCACGAAAATGGTGGGGATTGGCAATTCGCGAAAAAAAGTTGCCTCCGCGAAATTGTTTTACAGTAAACTATGTAAGAAGACTCGTCAGGTCAGTTTTTGTGAGTGTTGTAGTGTAAGAATGCCAGAATCTGAAGGCAATTACTCTGGTCGTTAGGGTGTGAAAGTTAGACATGAATTAGTCGCAATGCAATCCCTATAGTACGAGCAAATCAGACGCATGCTTTAATCGGAATGACGTTTCGTTATGGACCGCTCATTTTCCAATACGGCCCAAATTAATGAAAAAGTTCATCACGGTAGAATTCCCTTACGAACGTCATAAAAAAGAATCAGATTTCCGTTTTCATGCAGAGTAAACATTCATGCACCATATAAGTATAACAAAAAATTCTGTGATCCGGAATTTTATAACAAAGTTGTGATTTTCTATTGGAAGGACTTTGATTGTATTACTACTGTATATTGCATTGCAGAGTTCCGTATGGGCTACGCTGATGTAACGTGGTACAAAGGAGGTGGCCGGGCGGGGGGGGGTGACATGCGCGTGAACTAATGTGGCCTTGTGATCTCATTGTGACAGTTGACCTCATGTAACATTTGCATCATGTCAGCCAAAATGTTAACCATTTTCCCCGCAAGGCTGGTAACCAAGTTATCTGGAGTCCGTAAGGCGTATAATGATGTAACTTGGTTGGAATGAAGTGGATAAAGAGTTTTGACCTGAGGTAGATGTTGGCATATTTCAAGCAAATGACATAGCAATTGAGATCATTAATATGCAAAAATCGCGCAATCACTATATTTTTGAAACGGTTCATTCGATATGCAAAATTTTCACTGCATGCAAAACCATTATGGTGCGCATCTACTTTGCCATTGAAAAATTTGTGATACATGCGGATTAGGTATGCAAATGAGCTTAATTAAATATGATAATTGCTGTGATCTCTTAAACGATTCATAGAGATGGCAAATTCTTTGCTACATAAAAACTACTCTGCCATGATCTTGTGTGTGAATCATATGGACGAGGAAGGCTGGGTGTTGGGGAAGGGGGGGTGTTGGGAGGGGAAGGTGAAGGGTGGGGTGTTTAGGAGGGAACACGGTATGGTGTGGGGGAATGTTTGTGTGGTTTGGTGAAAGGTTTGGAGGTGGTGGAGTGCGTGTGTGAGTGGTCGATGTGTGTCAGTGAGGGGTCGGGTGGGGTGGCATCTGGAGGGGGAGGGTAGGTGCATCGGGGAGGGGCTGGGTAGAATATTTGGAGGGTGCTCGTGGAGGGGGCGGTGAGGTTGATCTTTGTGACCTTGGTGACCTTGGTGACCTCAATGGACCTTTGGTGCCTTCCTTTGGGGAGGAGATTGGGTGCATCGGGAGGAGTGGATGGTGCATCAGTTTGGGAAGGGTGGGGTGCCTCATGTGACCTTTGGTGCCATTCATGGGGATGGATTTGGGTTTGCATCGGGGAGGATTGGGGATGGTGCATCAGGTGGGGGAAGGAGTGGGGTGACCTCATGTGACCTTGGTGGCCCATTACCTTGGTGGCCCTGTGACTGGTGGCCCCAGGTGACCTGGTGACCCAAATGACCTTGGTGACCCCATGTGACCTGGTGTACCCATGTTACCTTTGGTGGACCCGTGTGACCTCAGGACCCCAAGTAGTGACCTCAGTGACCCCCTGTGCCCCCAGGAACCCCAATGTGACCTCTGGACCCAATGTGACCTCTGACCACCTCGGTGACCCCCATGTCACCTCATGTCATCTCGGTGACCTCATGTCACCAGGGGGTGATTCATTCAACCTTTGGCCCCATTCAAAACCGCAATGGCAGATGACACTATATGGTCCAACAACCCACAATTGTTTTAATGTTCCACCCAGAAAAATGGTAGATTGTCACATATTTATGGTCTTCATGTCCATTTTCTTGTCTTGACCTTTTCAATACTCCAACAAAATGTAATGATTTAGGGCTCATTATATAACGTATTAGTCTTTCAAAATTATTGGGCATACAATCCAAAAAACATAACCCAATGAGTTTTCAGCTTAGAGAATCCAAGATATTTTCCTGGTATTTCAAAAGAGAGTAACTTTGACATGGGACTAAAACCCGAGTTAATCCCTACATTAGCCAACCTTTTCCATTCAACATGGCTCTCCAATGTTGAAAATAACAATAGAATTCCTCAGATGGCGAAATGGACCATCCATGAGGATTTTCCCACCCGTTATGACAAAACTGTAACATATGCTAAAAGCAACAAAACGGTCCACTCATGTAGGACAACATTGGTCAAACCAAGTCTAAAGTTACATTCTGTTAAGGAATACTAGTTTGCTTTAATGTTGCCTGATCTATCCTGTCATATCACCTAGACCACTGCATTTTTTGTAAAATTTCATAGTAAACAACAAACAAAAGCGCAGGAGTTGTGTGACCACTAAAATATGTTGTCGCAAATGTAATATAACACATAAGACTATACAGCAGAAGCAAAAAAAAAAAACATTCTTATCTTTTCACACTTCATTCCAAACAATTCAAACATGTTACAAACATAGTGATTTAATCCAAGAAAAGAAACTACGTCAACTTCTTAGAGGTCCATAAACTGATCACTGATAGCATCATCCCCGAGGGACCCAAAGTTTTACCAACGGTCGCCAAAATGTTGATATCAGGTTGAAAGCTATTTTCCCTCATGTCCCCTGTTTGTTTGGGATGTTATGGCAAAAATAGCTTTAAAAATTAAAAGCTATTTAGTATAGGCCACTGCATCATTGATCTCTGGTTAGATATGTGGAAGGAAAAAAGCCCACTCAAGTAGGACTAAACGATTTAAAAAGCCCTGGGACTAAAGTCAGACTCCTTTCAGAATACCAGCCCAGGAGAAAACCTGTGAAAGCCAATATGCACAAGTGACCAAGAAAAGCTTGTATTTGAACGCCTCTTGTCTCTTCATAACATGTTTACATAAATACATAGAATAAGAAAAGAAAAAAAATAGAACACAATCGTCCAATAATCCCTCACGGTAAACAAATCCCATAGACAATATCAATATACAAAATATACAAATATAGCTATCTCCTCTTTTTGGTTTTTCAAGACAAGAAATCAAGATTAGCAAGCCTAGTGTTGATCAACAGTCTCAGACCACAGGCAACTACCTCTACAATCAAGCAATATGGTCAAGTATTTTATCCGGCAATTTTTCAGACAACTTCTTTGCTTTCTATTAACGCAGCATATCTTATACTGCACAGGCCTGTATTTTTCGGTGGTTTTTAATTTTTTGGGTGGAATTTTGAAGTCAACAGGGGAAAGGTGAATAGTGGAATACATGACGATATGGAAGCACTATCAGTTTAACTCAGAAAATACAAAAAAAATGTCCAAAATCAGATTTTTGTATGTCTGTAGAAGTAAAGCGATCTTAGCATACCATGCAATGAATAGGAACCGAAAACATCTAAAAAGGCTAAATCTGAATTTTACTTTACTCATTACTTACTGTCCGTACGAACACTTTACTTCGACCAACTTGAAATGTATTTCCATAAAGGACATCGCCGGAAAGGAAGCCAGAAGGCCCTCTATATCATAATAGTTATATTTCCACCATCATTTTGGGAGTTTGGTGTTTGACAACTACTTTTATCATGTACGCAATTGTGTTTTTTATCCCAAAATTCACTTGTATCAAGAAAAAATGAGAAATTTTTAATTTTTTAGGTTTTTTCTTTTTTTAAAAAGCAAAGCTTAGAGCTGGCCTCCATTTAAATGAACCATTTTATTACTTATATGAAGGAAACATGAAGATATTGCATAGCTCCCTTTGTCATGAGCTTGTAAGTGGATGCTATAGATAGACCCTTTTTTGCCCTTCGTAAGCTACACAGAGGCTACATGGGGCAGCCCTTTTATAACAAACCCAAATACCTATTAGCTTATGCTACTAAGATTTGGATTATATAACTCCTTCCACCAAGCAAGACTCACATATCAATAGCTTTCATTCACCATTTTATTTAGAAAATACATCCCCTGTCATTTTATAATGATGAATGATACCCAGGACATGGCATGCTCGCTGTTGTTTACATGTGCTCATCAAGGCTACTGAACAGATCCCTTGGTAATTAGCATGCCTTACCACGTAGTGGATGTGGATGGTTTGTAATGTAAAAAGTTCCCTTTTTTTGTTTTTTGGCAATTCCCATATAGTGGCCCCTCAGAAATGCACAAAAGGCTTTCCACCCCACGACCCAGAACGCCACTCACATAGATGTTGCTAAAATAGCGGCACATCCTTCCTTGCACGCGGCATTTTGGTTCTTGGGGGGGGGGGCAAAGGGTTTCAAAATATGGAAATTTTTAATTACCCATTGAAGCCTGTATTTTAAGTTACATAAAACCGACTTTTGGGGAATTTATTGTAAGTGGGATTTTGGTTTGAAAACCATCAAAAGGTAAACCTTGGAGCATGTCGCATTATTTATCAAAACGTTTCAAGTTCAACTGTTCTCATGAAAACTATAGGGAGGAATCCTTCATTCCTTAATCCTGATGTTTCCTTTGAACACTGTGTTTTCTTCTCATTTTTGTCTTTTAATTAAAAAAAGGAAAAGAAACAAAAAACATGCCAATTTAAACTATGTGCACACATGCTAAGATAAATTTTAGCCTTAAATTTCTCCCACACGCGAGCAAAGACATGCTTTTGTTAACAGTTACCGGTAATATTTTGTATAGCAGTTATGGGCGACCCATTATAATACACCCTGATTACTCATGTCAAATGGTATGGCGATGGCCAAGTTACATTTTGAAATTTAAGGGATTTACTGATGAGCTTTCAAATTTGTCATGATTCGAATAGATAGTAAGAGCTATTGATATGTCAAAATCAACGTGTAGCTAGCTATTCAGGGAAGTTATTACTTAACATCTTCAACATAGACCCATATGGTTGGACAAATTGGACGTGAATAATGAAAAACCTAGCAAGCTTTAGCTGTAATAGTGCATATCATTCTAATTAGCTGCAACCTGTACACTTCGGGTGATGTCATATCCAAAAGAGATTCAAAAACAGATACAATTTACTGTGATTGTGATTGTTGTTCTCTGTAATGAGTGCTGTTGTGTTTATATACTCATGTGACAAACAACCCCCCCCAATTTGTGCCTTTGTTAGACTTGGTGTGGAATCTTTTATTGGAATAATGGTTGTTTCCTTGCTTCAAGACATGAATCGTTTATCTTAAGGATGCGCATATTCTCTCTGCAAACATATTGTCTGTTAAAATTCCCCCCACCCGCTATTAAACGCCCCCTCTTTTTTCCCCTGCCAAATATCCTCTTAAAAATACCAAAAAATTATGCCATACAGAGAAGATACAAATTCAAAACTTGCGATGCCAAAATTAGTGGCAGATTTGGCAGGCATTTCCTGGCTAATTGTTGCAAAAACTCTGCCATTATGTGTCAAATTAAAGGTGCAACAAGAGATTCACATATCAGGAGTCCCTTAAGCAAAAATCGAAAGTTCTGATTTTTGCCCTGATGTAAGGCTTTCCATCAAAAATATCCCCATCTGAAAGGATTAAGCTGAGAACGTTTCTTTGGGTACAAAATTGTGAAATTTCTAATTTTTATAGCGCAAACGAAATTCAGCCTATGATTTAGATTGAATTTATAATCAAATCCAAAATTCAAAACATTTTTTTCTCTTTAAGAATTTTGTAGCAAATACAACGTAAGGAAATCTATTGAGTGTCTAACTGTAGAAATTACATAATGACACCATATTGGGTGCATCAAAATCTCTTGATGCACCTTTAAAGTGTAATACCTTCGGGCAGGTGTAGATTTTTGTAGAAAGACATCGGCCTCGTAAAATGTGTTTAATAGACCATTTGTAGTGGGCAATTTTTGATATTTTTGTAGAGCTGTAGATGCAGACATTGAATATTGTTGAGCTTGTTCAAACATTGATCTTTTTGTGCGGGAGCACCGGTGTATTCCAGACGGTGCTGGCTATGGTTTGCAATGGAAATATAAACTGAGAAATGCCTAAATAAATGTCCCTTTGAAATATTTCATGCCCCGGGGCGTTTATTATAGCGTTTTCCACCGCCCAGCTGGCAGAGCTGAATCGGAGATTGGCCAGAGAGTGGAAGAGAATTCTACAATTATACATTTCAGATCATTGTTCCGATATGAAATCTCACCCGCAAAGTGCATTAAAAACCGTCTGCAAACTAACTTTAAAAGTAGAGCATTTATATGCATCGGTGGGGGATTTTTTTTTGCACGTGAGTATATTTCAAAGGATTCCTAATGAACAAAAAGCTGTTGCACTGTGAGCTATAAAATGCTCATCTACCAAGTGGCACAGTTCAGTGATGAGCTGTACATTTATATGTAGTGACATGAAACTGATGTTTTCGGGTGTCAAAATTCTTGCTAGAAAAAGGGAAAATGCTGGTTTATTAATAATATATAAATATACCAGGAAATTTTAGTTGCAACATGTGTCATTACAATTGGACAATATTTGAAATATTTGTTCTCTGTAATGAGTGCTGTTGGGGTGTTTATAACTCAGTGCAAAAAACCCCCCCACCAATTTGTTGTGCCTATTGTAGACGTGTGTGGGAATCCTTTCTATTGGAAAATGGTAGATTTCCTTGCTTCAATGACTATGAATCGTATTATCTTTTAGGATGCCATATTCTATCTACTCTCAACTCATATTGTCTGTTACAATCCCCCCCCCTCTTATTAACCGCCCCCTCTTTTTCCCTGCCAAATATCCTTAAAAATACCAAAACTTATGCCATACATGCATGAAGTGATACACTCAAAACTTCGATTGCAAAATTATGGCAGATTTGGCAGGCATTATCCTGGCTAATATGTGCAAAACTCTGCCATTATGTTGTCCAAATTAAGTGCAACGAGATTTCACATATCAGGAGTGCCCTTAAAAATCGAAGTTCTGATTTTGCCCTGATTTAAGCTTTCCATCAAAAATAATCCCAATCCCCTACTGAAAGGATAAGCTGAGAAATGTTTCTTTGGGTACACAAATTGTGATTTCTCTATTTCGTATAGGGGTCACATACGAAATTCATCCTATGATTTACATGTAATGATATCAATCCAAATCAACATTTTCTTCTCTCTTTTAAGACATTTCTTAGCATAATACAAAGTAAGAAATCTATTGAGTGTCTAATCTTTAATGAAATTACTATAATGACACAATATTTGGGGTGCCTCAAAATCTCTTGCTTGCACCTTAAAGTTATATATACCTTCGGCAGGTTTAGATTTTTGTCGGAAATTACATCTTCCTTCTTAAAATGTGTTGCTTAACCAGTTAGTGGGCTTTTTGCTATTTTTGTAGAGCTGTAGATGCGAGCATTGATATTGTTGAGCTTGTTCAAACATTGATCCTTTTTTGTGCGGGAGCACCGAGGATTCCAGAACAGGAGGCACGCTATGGTTTGCAATGGAATATAGACTGACGAAAAATGACGCTAACTAAATGTCCCCTTTTACTATTTCATGCCCCTGGGCGTTTATGTATAGAGAGTCGTTTTTCCACCGCCCAGCTGGCAAGCTGATCTGAGATTGGCCAGAGATTGGAAAGAGAATGCTACCATTATACATTCATACATTGTTCCCGATTATGAAATCTCACCCGGCAAAGTGCATTAAAAAAAACCGAAAGGCAAACTAATTAAAGTAGAGCTTTTATATGCCTCGGTGGGGGATTTTGTTTTTGCACAAGTAGTATTATTTTCAAAGGATCTCCTAATGAATAACAGCTGTTTGCACTGGGGCTATAACATCTCATCCACCAAGGGGCACAGTTCAGTGAGCGGTTCATATTATATATGTATTGGACATGAACTGATGTTTTCTGGGTGTCACAATTCTTGCTAGAAAAAGGTAAAATACTTGGTTTAATTAATAATATCTAAATATACCCATAAAACTTAAGAAGTTGGCTAACCTGTGTCCATTAACAATGACAATATTTGCAATATTTGAATTGTTTAATTACTGATTTCACAAACTCATATTGTGTTTTGACTTGTTAAAGGTGCAACAAGAGATGTTGGCGCATCCAGATATTGTGTCATATTATGATTTCGTACAGATAAGACCCCCAATAGAATACTTACCTTGTATTTTGCTACAGAAATTCTTAAGTGAAAAACAATTTAGGCAATTTTTTGATTTGCATAATTTCAATATAAAACTAGGCTGAATTTTTGTAATTTTTTGTACCAAAGAAATATTCTCAGCTTAATCCTTTCACATGGGGATTTTTTAATAGCAATGCTGTACATTAGTGACAAAAATAAGAATTTACATTTTTATGCACACTGTTATGGGGTTGTTTTACAATCAGAGTACCTCTGCTGTCTCATTTGGGGTGATTGAAAAATGAAGTGTCATTATATTTTCAATATTGATGTTTTGGCATTGTAGGCAACGTAAAGAAGTTAGTGATTAATTCCAAAATTTTGAGGTTTGTCACGCTTGTGATACAATTTTAGAATGGATCTAAATGTTATATTGGAGCATAATGTATAGTATGCACTACATAATGCTTGTCAGTCGTATCATGTGTGACTATAACTAAGCTTAAATCCAAATTCCTTCATATAGAAATCACAATTGTTATTTAAATTTCCGTTATCCGGATTTTTGTTATGACACGGTAGACTATGGCATGTTAACTGTGCATAAACCGTTAACTGCATGAAGACGGAGAAATCCGATTCATCTCTAACTTGGAAATTAGCATTTAGGGTTAGACTTCTTAGTTCTAGTTGACTCTATTTCAATATTACACACACAAAATATCGATGTCGAAATACTCGTGAATCGGCCTTAAACACCCATTCTTTTTTCCCTTTCCAAATTATTCTAACAAATCTCAAAAACTTATGCTGTCATATGTATAATTCAAAATTAACAACTCGCGATCCAAAATTAGTAGGCGATTTGGCAGTCATTATCCTGGCTAATATGTGCAAAACCAAGCCATTAAGTTGTCAACTTAAAGTGTAGATACCTTTGGCGGGTGAGATTTTTTGTCGAAAATTACTCTGTACGAAAACCCTGTTGTGTTATGGGTGTTTACATCAGAGTACCTTGCTGGCTCTTTGGGGTGGAAAATGAAGTGCATATTATTTTCAATATTGAGGTTTTGCATTATAGGCAAGTAAAGAAGTATAAGTCCAAAATTTTGAGTGTCACGTCTTTGTGACAATTTTTATGACTGATCAAATGTTATAATTTGAAAATAGGTGTATATTATGCAAATATCCAATCATGCTTGTCCCCATGAGTGTAGATAGGCGGCGATAGGGAAGTGTATGGGAAGCTACAGTTCGGGAGATGGGGCTAGGGGGATTTAATACGGTCTAATAGCCCAATATAGTGAAATACTAAGCCTTAAATCAAAGTCCTTCATATAGAAAACACAAATTTGTTTATTAAAATTTCCTTTCCGGATCCGGAATTTTTTTGTTATAACAACACACTATCCTATGGCACTGTTATAACTTTGCATAAACCTTAACTGCATGAAAACGGAAAACCGATTCATCTCTAACTTTGGAATTAATCATTTAGGTACTATCTTTAGTTCATGACTATTTTCTTATTTGACCAACAAATTAACTCTTTGAAATCTCTGAATCGGCCTTATTAAACACCCCTGCCTTCTTTTCCCTGTAAGGCGCAAATATTCCTAAAAATACCAAAACTTATGCCATACCTTATGATACATTCAAAAATTACAACTCTCGGCGATTCCAAAATTAAGTGGCAGATTTTTGGCAGTCATATTAATCCTGGCTAATATTGCAAAAAACTCACCTTCAGTTGTCAAATTAAAGTGTAGATACGCTTTGGCGGGTGTAGATTTTTGGTCAGAATTACATCTGTACTTAAAACCTGTTATGGTTTTTGACAATCAGAGTACCTCGCTGTCTCATGGGGTGAAAGCTGAAGTGGTCATTATTTTCAAAGTTATGTTTTGCTTGAGGCAAGTAAGAGTAATTGCCAAATTTTTGAGTTTTCACGTCTTTGTGAACAATTTTAGATTCTGATCAAATGTTATATTGGAAAAAATGTATATGAAAAAGTACACACCTTGTTTTTTATGGGTCATATGTAGTGTTCAGCCAAGAGGTTACCCTGATTGTAACAAACCCTTATGTGAAATCTCTTGTTGCACTTAACTGTAAGTGCCCATACAGAGTATTCCTTGTTGGCTGATATGTTGGCCTGCTTGTCGTGATGTAAAATGAGGCAGACTTCTATAAAAACGTTCTAGTACAAAAATATAATAATTAAAAAAGGCAAAGCCAAAGGAAATTATAAAAACTGCGTTCACCTGTTGGTTGTGTCAACCTTCTATACTAATATAGAATGGTTTTATGCCGGGGTTCTCAATTATATTTAGTTGAAGGGCCAGAGAATGATAAAACATTTGAAAGTTCCATGCTGGAGGGCCAAATGCACCTGAATTCTTATGTTTTCTTTTATTTTAGAGAAAGTCGGGAGGGCCAAAAGTTAATGGTTGGCAGGCCGGATTTGGCTGTGCCTATTGAGAACACCATGGTTTACTTGTTTTTTTTTTTTTTTTTTTTTTTTAAAAAAGAGTAAAATAATTGAAAGGAAGAAAAAGGAAAAATAGCAGCTAGAAACAACAAAGCAAAGCAGCACTACTTAGTGCAGTTGCCATGGTATGTTACAAATGTCTGCAGTAGTAATTAAAATTAGCATTTTTACTGTAATTAAAACTTTCTCTTGTTTGAGTTTAAATTTCTGCCCATTAAAATTTGGGATTTTTGCTATGCCGATAGTTATTTAGGATCATGAAACTTATTTGGTTATTTTAAAGTATTAAATCAGCTACTGCTGTTAAAGGTCCCAGGAAATGCAAATAGAAATTTGATGTGGTTATTTGTGTCAAGTCTACAGGAGAGACTAGAAAGCATTCAATATTTGGGTAGTGATGACCTCATAGTGAAGATATTGATTTTTCAGAGAGTAAGTAATGGAGTGTAAGTAATAGAAAAAATTCAAGTGATGTGGGAATATATTCAGACCAATGACTGAAAAATCAATAGTGTCCACTAATGATGTCCATTGGTAGTGTATCTTTTTATGGCCCTCTGTTTATTGGATGGAATGTCCCCATCCAGATTTGGAATTAATCTCATTTCCTGGGACCTTTAAAGCAAAGAAAACAATTAAAACAGATCCATATAGCTATTGTTTATTTCATGCTTTATTCTGTCATGCATCAAAGTGATAATGGATGAACGTATATGTAATACATTGGTACATTCTGTTTTGTTAGCCCAATACAGTAAGCCATTTGAGAACCGATGGTTGGGACATGTTAAGAAGAAGTAAAGAAGTAAGCCATTGAAATGAATTACTGAAGGATAATAATAAGCTGACAAAATAGTGCTAATTGGGTTTGTGGGTATTAGTTACGTATATAATGTGGTGGA